>JBAMNC010000034.1:2302500-2575000 GCA_037902135.1 Cetoscarus ocellatus
ATAAAACTTGACAAAATAAAAACAGCTTTGGCTTGAATAGTTAGAGAGGTCATGTCTTACCCTAAACCAGGTTCATACATTCATTTGGATGACTGCTAGGGTATGTTAACAATCACTAATGTTGGAAAGACCTCATAGTTTTCATCTATGGAGAACCTCTGACGGTGCTGCTCTCTCAGTCTAAGATGCTCTGTTGGAGCTCCTCCCTCTTTAAGGTTCCCTTCCCAATGTGGGCCTCACCCACTCTGTGGTACTTGATCGGGTTAGCACTGCTTGGTGCAATTATGTAAACAACTCTGCATTCATTGTGGGGTCTCTGCTCTGCACTGGGCTTGCCACCCTGAGCCAATGGGCTTAAACTGACAATGAAACTGACACTAATAAGATGTCGAGACATTTTAGGAAACTGTTGTTGCCATAAACGTGGAGAAGTTGAGGTTCAGGGACCACAGATTTTTGTCTTGTGTTCAGATGTATCACACAGAAGAGGCATGCTTAACAAACTGAAAGGCATATAAAACTCAAAGATGCATAGTGTGGGCTTTTTAATGCTTAAGACCTCTCACATTTGGGTTAACAAATGATTAGATTGTATTGTTACCAGTACCTTTATTTATTCTGCCTATTGATCCGATTCTTTAACAATTTCTTTATCAAACCCTGTGGATTTTCTATGTGGGTGAATGTTGATTACATATTTTTTCAGTGGCAACAATGTTAAACACATCACTCCTGCTATTCAATGCATGCTCCCTGTCTGCCGTTGTTCTTTATTTTTGTTTCTGCCGACTGCCTCTGATGGGAGTGTGATGTCCTTAATTAACAAGACATGCACAAAAAAATGAAAGGGAACTGATTAGCAAAAAAGTAATGATAATAATTTCTTGAGGGAGTTGTTATCAATTATCAACTGGAATTGTGTTTTGATTCCTGTACCTAATCCATACATAGCTTCAAATTCTTACATGTTGTCCATTTTAATTTCATCAAGGATTTTTGGTTATGTTCAGTTACATACAAAATTGTTCCAATTCTGCACTGTTCAGACAGTTGTAGGGCCTACCTCAACTTGCCCTCTTTGTTAATTGGTTAGTAATTCAAAGTTAGGTTGTACGGACATTTAGGCCACAAATCACATATTATATGACTGGAGTCAATTGAGCTTTTTCAATTTCTTTCACAAAAATGTCATCTAACAACGTCTGTCATTCTCCTGACACAAAATGAGTGCTGTATTGATTGAAGCGAGGACTAGCTGGAACACAACAAAAGTATAATAACTTTTTTTCTTGTTCACATAGGGGTAGTTTTATGTTCAAGGTAATCCCACAATACATCATAAATATATCTTTAGTTGCCCTTCCTTGCTCATGCTGTCTTGTCCCTTGAGGACACAATATGTCAGGTTAGACGATTTAGATATATGTAGAACCACAGTGTTGCCACTGATGCATTTCCTCCCATCCATTCTCCCAGAAAGAGGGAGATGATGAAAATATGGAAAGGTATGGAGAAAATGACATAAAAGCAACAATTCTGTATGTAGGATGATGGTCCATTATCTGCAGAGTTACATTATTGTGGTTTTGTGTTTCCAGTCATGAAAAAAATATATAGCCCTGTTCGAGAGCAGCTTTTTTCTTTTACCCCCTACCTTAACATTTTCGTACATTTTGTGAAATCTCCCCCTTTCACTGCTCCTCTCTTTAGTCTTAAACAACACCATTTGTGTCAGTCTGTGGCTGAATTAATCATATTACTGAATACTTGTTTTGCAATATATGTTTTTGTCAAGGCCAGAAGAGCACCCACACATTTTTAAAGACATGAGTGCCAAAAAACTCATCATGAATGCAGGGATGAATAAGGTTTGTTTATTAAATTATTATGTTTATTGTGATACAAGAGTGATGGACTAAAAAGACTAGTTCTGCAATACACATCTGAAGGGTAAACAGTAAACAGCATAAAACTACCACATTGCAGTTAATCGCTTAGACTGAAAATTTAGTAACAGGTTAAGAAAAAAACAAGGGTGGATTTCTTTGGTAGCTTGGTGCATGTTTTGCAACAAAACTTGGAGTCACAGTGTCTTGACATTGGACTAGTGAACTCCAACATCTAATAGCCAATAAGGCATGAACACAAACACAAATGACCTTAAATTTAGACCTCCAAAATCTAATCAGTTAGATCTTCAGTCAGAGTGGACACTGTATCTTAAGAGTCCCACATTTCAACACTCCCAAATATTGGACTTTGGCATGCCTTATGTTTCAGCTCTGCACATTACATGCTGTTTAGTGTTACCATGAGACCCCATTTCCATGACAATAACGTCTGACCTCCAACACCTTATATTTTGTTCTCCTGATTCAGTGAGGATATTTGTAAAAACTTTGACAAAAAGTCCCACAGTGTTGAGATATTACATTCAGATACATAGGGAGGAATGAGACTCAATGACCTTCAACCTTGACTTTGAAAGTACAGTTAATGTTTTATTAAAAATGGATAAGGGGTGTGCAACATATCTGCCCATTCCATATGTTTTAGGACATAGTGGTAATGACACTTTATAGTTCGATACCATAACCGGCACAATATATCACAGCTTATTTTTTTAAAATGCTGATTTTCCACATTATTTTTTATTAATATTAAAGTTTATAATTGGTGTCATTTATTTAAAGGAGGCTCCCTACAGCTTGGATAAACATAATAATCTTGCCCCATGACAGAAAAAGCTACAATAAGTGTGAAGGAGAGACAAAGCGTTTCATTGCCTGATGCCAACTACCAGCTCAAAGCTGAACTACAATACAATGCAAAGGTCTAGAATTTCTTTAAATTGTTTTTTTTTTGAACACTTCATTTTACAGTTTTCATTTATGCATTAACAGTACAACTTATTCCCACAAAACCTAAAAAAAAAAAAAAAAGGTAAAGGAATTACAACAATAACTAAATAAACAGATAAAATAAATTAAGTAACAAATACAATAAGAAAGAAGAAAGAAAATAACGTCAAAAGAATTTAAAGAAAAAACATACACATATTACATTGTCATACATGTCACCAAAATGTCTCAGTCATAATTTCTTTAAATTGTTAACTAAAAGAATATTAATAATTATCTTTAAAACACTGATATGGTATTGTGACCCAAAACATCTTGATATATTTGTGTATCAATATTTTTTACACCCTGGAGTGGACATTTGTGGAAAGTCTGAAGGGATGTTATATTCCCTAATGACATCCTTCAAGTAAATTTTCAAATAGATTCCCTGAGCTTACATGGGGGGAGGGATCATGATTATTAATAACCTTGACCTTTGACCTTAAAATGCAATGATTTCATCTTTGAGACGTAATGGATGTTTTGCTAACAGTGGAACATACAATAACAATAGCCCACATAAGCTGTCTTTCCACCAAGCAGTCCAATTCAGTTTGGCTTGGTAGATACGTAATTACATGCGTTTCCATTGTTGCTCATTTTTTACAGTATTGCACTCTACTTCAGACCACTGCACTGTGTCCCACTGTTATGACGTCATGCAATAATGTTGCTAACCCTCACTTCCCGACCCAAATCCCTACCCTCAGGTGAAGGTACAGCTGGGGGTGAACAAGCAACCAAGATTAGATTTACAACTCCAAACCATACTGAATTGTACTGAACCAAAACAGAGCACTTGGTTTTAATGCAGCTATTAAGTAGTTGTGTATACATAAATCATTTTTCCCACAGCCCATGCCATAGCCCCTGAGGAGGCATAGTTAGAAATCCCTTTGCAGCAAGAGCTGATAACTGTATGTTAAGTTTTTGAGCATATGGAATGCACTTTCCATTCAGCAGCCCTTATCATATTGAGACGAGCTGAAATTGCTTCCCACAGTGTATGTATACACAGTCAGTTACCGCTGTTCAGATATGTGTATGACTGTGGCTTATGATGTGAACATGAGGCTGAGAAGACTGGAGAAATTACCATAAAAACAGACAGGAAGAGAGAACAAATAGAGGGGCAGAACAAGATAATTGAAGAAAAGAAAGGTAACGATAGAGGGTCCCAAACAAACACAAAGAAATAACATAAAGGCAATGACTATAGTATGAGGTGAGCCAAGGTTTCCAAGCCTCTTCAGGTTGATAAAGAATTCTTTTTGCCTCCAGATGGGATCCAAAGTTTGTTTCTTCTCTCTGAAGCAGTTTCTGACTTTGAACAAACCCGCTGACCAGCTTGACTATTGTGGAGCAAGAGTGGAGTGGAATGACCTTTCAATCTAAGTGTAGTGGGGTGTGTAATGTTGTTGAGGCTGAGTGATAAGTTTGCCCTCCTAAATTCACCATTAAAGTGTGTGTCTTTTAAGGCACTGGGTAAAATAAGGCCAATTGAAGGGTGTGAAAACCATTAAAGCACAAAAACATGCTTTTTGTTGTTAACATGAAGTCAAATATTATTTGTTCTAAAATGATGACCAGTTGTATTTTTTTTTTAGTGAAAAACATGTAGGAATAATGTAGTGCAAGTCAGCTAGTATGTGCAATGTTGCTGTTTGGCACAAACCTCCAAGCTCCATTTTTTATGATATTATTTTTTTATAAAACAGATGCTATTGGTGAAAACCCATGTTGGTGAGAGGGTTTTAAAATCTTTGACAAAGTAAAAAAACAAAACAAATAATCATTTGTAATCAGGACAATACAATATTTAGTCATGCAGTGGTTGTACTTTTTTCCTTTTTCTGAACAGTAGCAATTATGTTTATAGAAGGTTTGTGCTGAATAACAACAATATGATTATTAATCCATACTGCCCATGTTTGAGCTTCTTTTCTCTTGTACCAATGAAGGTCAAACAGGCCTTTTGAAATTTTGCTGTTGATAAATAAATGGCTTTTAAGACCCTGCAAGCATTTAAGAAATTAACTCCTGCAAAGGTAAAAGAATAAAATAAGAGTAATCAGATTGCAAGGTTTTGTTAAAATTGTCCATAACTCACACAAAATAATAGCATTTCACCAAGACAGCACTTAACATCACAAAAAAGCTGCAGTTATCTGCAGCACAGATCCAACAGTTTCAGAGCCATAAGCTGCTGGAAATGTTTGACCTACTGCTCTCCACGAACACCATCACAATACAAGCACAATGGAGAGTTTGTGTATCTAATAATGAAACAGCTAATCTGATTATGTATTCATGTTTGCTGTAATCTTTTAATCCCTAATCCAGATCAAAGGCAGTCAAATCTGATAAATCTGATACTGAACCCCCCTTGTTGTTGTGCTATTATCTGATAAAAGTGAAGAATGAAAAAAAAGAGCTGCACTGTACCCTGTTACATGTCTGTCCAATAGAGGCTTGCATGAAGGGAGAAATAAATCAAATGTGCACTTACATGGGAGGATAAAAGAGCTTGATTAAAAATGATAATTTTATCCATTTAAGCAAAAGAAAAAAAAAGAGGAAATGCAGAACTACAAAGGAGCAGAAGAGCTGAAGCAAAAAGCTGAATATAAAGGTAAAGATGAGGAAGCTGGGGGTTAAAAAAGAAACGAATAACTCCATGGCAAATGAGGCTGTCAGTTTCCAGATTTAAAAAAAAAAAAAAGATATATACAATACATAAACAGATGACTTTTTATTATACAAGCAGTATGAAGACATCGGATGAATCTTTATGAAAAATAAGCCTTCATGGTTTGTGAACAATTTCAGGACTGGATGAGCTCTCAGAGATATCCTCTGAATAGCTTTGTTTCTCACAACCTCAGAGGCCAGGGTGAATATTGAATATTAGATTATTATTCGTAAGCCAAACACAGAAGATATTTTGTCATTTATGTTAAGTACAGATTTCTGTCTTCTGAAATCTAAGCCATCATCTGTTTTTTTTTTTTTATTAAAACAACTTAAATTATTCCTTTTTTTTTCTTGTGCAACACTCTGTTGAATATATTTCTCTCAACATTATACATTATGTAGAAGTGTATCTTAAACTATAGCTCAGCAGCCTGAGATAGAAGTGTTTTTACAGTATGTCAAGAGTCCTACAGTGACCCACAGTCAGGGTCCCACAATGATTGACCACAATTACTCTGCTGGGACCTTCACAAATGGGAGCACTAATATGAAATATAATATCCAGCAGCAGTAATTGGATGGTGCTCTTTGGTGATGATTTTACTGTGAGAGTCCATTAAACAGCAGCACAGAAACTCTTTAGTTTGAAATAAAATGGCTCCAGAAAGGCAGCATTGTTCTGATCCAAGTCCCAGGGTAAGAACATGAAAATTACTCAGTCTGGGGCCTGGCCTGAAATGTTAAACCCAGTGGTATGAAATAAAGAGACAAAAGGGAACAGAGTGAGTACTGAACCATTTTAAACAATGACACCTGTCAGACAGTAAAACACCAGACCTCTTTCATAAAATAAGACATTAAAAGTCAAGATTTTGACAAGCGACACCTTCCCCAATGAATGTGCTGTTGGGTCGAAAATAAAAATCCCCAATGGAGCATAAGGCTATTGGTTGTCTGAAACTTTCATGTCAACTTTTGTCAGTTTTCTTTTTTCTTGTTTTTTTTTTCCCCAGTAATGCATCAATACGATCAGATGCTTTTACACTAAAGCCGCATTCATACTGACGCTTCTGCCAAATTTTGCAGATGTATAGGGAAAAATTCAGCAGTGCTTAGCTAAGTCAGAACATTCAAAACTAAATACAAAACCCAAATTTTGATGATTATGCAACACTGGTCAACATCAGCTACTATACATTGATGTGTGAATGTGGCATAAACTGTTTAACTTTCAAACTCTCACACAAATTTACTTTGTATTTTTCTATTCCATTTGTCAAGAATTAGCCTTCAGTCCTTTTAAAGCATCAACCATGCCTTAATACTCTTGCCAGCCCCTTAATTAGGTACACCTTCTCAATACCAGGTTGGACCCCTTCTTACCATAGAATGACCTTGATCTGTGTAGCATGGATTCAACAAGGTGCTCAGAGCATTCCTCACAGATTTTGATCCATTTTGACATGGTTGCATCATGCAGTTGCTGCAGTATGTAGGTTGCACATCCATGAGTCTTCTGTTTCACCATATTCCACAGGTGCTCGATTGGATTGAGATTTGTGACTGTGGGAGCCACTGGAGCACAGTGAGCTCATTGCCACAGTCAAGAAACCAGTTTGAGATGATTTGAACTTTGTGACATGGAGAATTATCCTGTTGAAGGAAGATATCGATGCAAACCCGTGTTGCTCACGATGAGTCCACAACCACCGTGTGTGCAGATTGCAGGCATAAATGTCAGTTACTGGTGTAGTGCAGCCAGGCCAGCTGACAGTCTTGGCTGGGCCCGTGACAAGATAATCTGAGATGGGCCCCCCTACGCCCGGATCTCTCCTTTGCCCTTGCTCCCCCTCCCCTCTGCTCTTCCTCTCTCCTCACATCTCTCCCTCTCCCATTCCTCTGCTCTTCCTCTATCCTCTCCTCACATCTCTTCCTCTCCTGTTCCTCTGCTCTTCCTCTATCCTCTCCTCACATCTCCTCCTCTCCTGGTCTTCTGGTCTTCCTCTCCTCTGTTCTTCCACTCTCCTCTCCTCACGTCTCTTCCTCCGACTGTTCCTCTCCTGTTCCTCTGCTCTTCCTCTCTCTCCTCGACTCTGTCAGAGACAGTCAGTTTTGTTAGCCATAATGCAGGATTGCTAAAATTAGGGCCGCCACCGTGACTCTCTCTGTCTCCTTCTTCTCTCTCACCGTTAGTCGGGCTCTGAGTCTGTCCCTCCGCTCCAGGGTAGAGGGCCCCTGCTGCTCCACCGTGACTCTCTCTCCCTCTTCTCTCTCACTGGTAGTCTGGCTCTGAGTCTGACCCTCCACTCCGGGGCAGCGGGCCCCTCCTGCATCGCTCTCTCTGTCACCTGACTGCAGCTGGATCTCTCTCCTCTCTGACAGAGCTACCAAACTCAACTGTTTCTGTTAAAGATAATGCGCTGTGTCAGGCTTTTATACTTAATGGATGTTAACATTAGAGCTGGCAAGTTAGCTTACATTACAAGGCTGGTAAACGTTAGCTGCGCTGTTTCTTACCTTGCTGTACATTGACTTAACTAGTCCCAGCTTTACTGTCAACAGCTTTTGTTTTTGATATTTATTTAGTTAATCTCTGCGGCCTCTATTTTCTTCTTCTCTTTTCTTTTCTTTTCTGAACACCGAACTTCTGCTTACCGGACATCAGAGTTTGATCAGGGGCCAAACCATTTTTGTGTGTGTGTGTGTGTGGGGGGGGGGGGGGTGTTGACCCCTATTTCAAGGACAGTTAGGAAGAAAACAAATAAAATGCTTTCATGTAACTCAAATATTATATATTTTTTCCACAAATAGGCCTATTTTGAAAAATTTTGAATATTTATTCCAGTAATTTAATGAGGGCCCAGTTCTGGGCCCCCCACCCCACCCTGCACCCGGGACAACAGACCCGTTTGTCACCCCCTATCGGCGGGCGTGAGTGCAGCTGTGATCCAGCCTCTGTTGCCCAAAACCCTGAGAAGGAGGCCGGCTGGCATATATTCATTTTGAGTGACTGCTGCCATATGTCCACAAAAAGCAAGATTAAAAAACGTAACCCTGATCCACCTTTATTCTCATCTCTGTTTGGAGTTCTTATAAATGCAAGGCCTTCTATCTGCATAGGCCTGGTCTTCTTTGAGGTAATTGGTCAGATCAGTCTGGTTCTGGCCATACAGATGCAACCACCTTAATTTTACCCCTTCATGAGATGGTGCTTCCAGCCCAGGAACACATTAAGTGGACTTTAACCTTTACCCCTATATGGTGCCTACCATTAGATTTTAGAGGACAGAATGTCCGAGTTGCAAATTAGACACATCACTGTTTTGCTCACTGTTTGGTCTAAACTTTCGCTCATAGGGTTGGACAATCTTTAAGTACTGCGACTTTACCAGCTCACAACTGAAACAGGTTAGACTGGGATGTGACGTAATTCTCTGTTTCCAAAGCCGACATCTAAGGACATCTAGGAAAATCTTTTCCATTACAGTAAAAATTAAACTAATTCATTTGTAGAAACATATATTCCCTCACCTCTTTCTACATTTCCTTATTTAGAAACAAAACCTTAAGTATGTATATGCATGAATGTGATTTCATTTTTTATTCTTGTATGCTACTGCTTCTGTATCACAAGTTCTTTGTGTGAGATGGAAATAATGTGCGGTGTCGTTCTTTAGCTTTTCAAATGAATCCTGTCACCACAATGACAGGTGGATACTCAAGGCTGCTGCTCTCACTGCAATCAGTGCTAATGCACTCACATTCTCATCTGCTTTGTTCACTTGTCTTTTCATATCATGTCTGTTATCACTGCATCATTTTCCAAGAGCAGAACAAGTTTGAAAAAAAAAAAAAAAGATTCAAAGATGCTCTTTGCCTCCATATTCTCACTATCTTCAGTAACCTTAAATGTCATCTTTTCTTTCCAATTTTATTTTTTAACATCTTACACATCTAGAAGCCCTCTCCCTTTCTTTCCGTATATTTTTTTAAAATCACTTTACCTTCCAGGCCTCACTCCTCTTCCATTAATTTCAATTTTTTATTGACTTATAAAACAAAATAGTACTGAGTTAAAAACCAGACTGGGAGCTGGCTAACAACACCCTGAGCAATGACACCAGCCATTATTTTTAATTATTAATTTAATTTTTTACCTTGTTTAAATTAATTAACCCATAGGATAAGAAGTCAGACTGCAAAGAAAGCACAGCCTGTGTAAGATTTATAGACTCTTGCTTGTTAATTATTCAACAGCAAATGTCTTGCTAAATGTCATGTAACAATATTTAATGCTGGTATAACATTTCTTGTAAAGGGGGGTAGGAGAGGCTATTTGAGCACAGAACAGTTGTACTCTTATGTCTTCTCTTTGCTTTATCAAAGACAGAACTATTAATAATATTAGGGTTAATCTGAATTCTGAAAAACTTAATTTGTACTTAAGGATTTCTACAGAACCTTAATTAATAAACAGAATATTATTTTTTTTTTACAACCATAGTGCTTGATTAAAATTTTTTCCAAAAAAGTTTGATAAGATGCAACTGACGTGCTTTGTCAAAAAGAATTCCAAGAAACTATAAAGACTTAAAGTACCAACAAGAATTGTGAAGCTGCATGTCATTCTTTTGTGTAAATAGTGCCTTCCCTTGAACATGTTACAGTTTGTTTTTTTATTACTTGTGTACATTTGAAGGTCAATTACATCAGGAGCACTTCAATGTCTTGCCTAATTCAGAGGCTCCTCCAGCCCATGATCACAGATTTAGGAGTTGAATGATTTTTACGACTGATCATCATTGCCAAAAGTTATACATTTGCTTTTACCAATTAAGTATTCATATTAAGAAAAGTTAATATTGATTTATTGAATAAATGATTAGCATTGTCTAACAAATCATTATAACTTCAGCAATACACCATATCTTTACATTATTTCCTTTACCAAGGAGGTTATGTTTCGCAAGGGTCTGTCTTTTTGTTTGTTTGTCTGTTAGCAAGATAATGCAAAAACTACTGGATGGATTTACTTGAAAATTTTACCAGGGTGTGGTTTAGTCCAAGGAAGAAGCCACCACATTTTGGTGCTGAGCTGATCCATATAGACGTCACAAAAAAACATTGAAGTTTATAATGGCAAATCCCATTCATTTATGCAAACTGACGTCAACGTTTTTCAAACTTATGTCACTACATTTCCCAGCTTCCCTTGCAATGCCAGCCGAGGAGTTCTGCTAACACAATGGCTAACAATAGCCTGGTAGATTGGCACGTTTTTTCCGACTTTGTAACTGGAACACTGATAACTTGGACGTCACGTCATTCACACTCCCCTCTCTCCAGTTCCGATGTAAATGGAACGCAGCATTATCCACATGGACAGACACCAGTGGACACTCAGCTGTCCAATGATGTAAAAAAGCCACTGCCGTAATTGAACTGCTTGGCAGAGGTTTTGCGCTGTCTGAGTGCTTTTCTAGTTGGCAAGGTGATAGTACATGTCAGTACTTTTTTTGGTTCCATTTGGCCCTCACACCCTTTTGTTGTCACCGTACTTTACATGAGCGCAACACCAGCTGTATCCCAATTAAAAAATATGCAGACCGAGTTAATAAGCTTTCCCATACTTTAGATGCCAATGAAAAATTCTTCCTCTCCTTTTATCCTTTGTGGTTCAGCATATCCCAAGATTTCTGACTTGCCAGACATGGAGGTGGGGTGGACTCAGTATCAGTTAAGAGATACGCTCTAAAATATAACTGCTTGATGGCAACTGGTGAAGGGAGTTTAGCTTCTCTTTCGTAATTCTAATCATTTGGCTAAGCTCAATGATAGATGTCAACTCTTTTGGAGTCATTTAAGGAGCCAAATTAAGGGTTGTTTGACCCACTGTTGATATGTTTGAATTTTTTTTTTTATTATTTGAGATTATTTACAATGATTTAACAAATTGTGTAATTTCAACCAAACACCATTTTACATTATGTTTGCAGAACTATAAACTAAGAATAATCTCTTTACTTTGTTATGCATTAAACAATAATATGCAACTTTTCTACCTTAGTGGTTTCAATGTAGATGCAATTGACAACGACAACTTTCATCAGGTAGATTGCAATTGTTCCATGTTTGTACTGTTTCACCAGCTACAGGCTTCAGTTTTCCAGAGTATAATGTAGTGCTTTACAACATGCCGTGGTTTTGTCAACCCTGCATTTATTTTCTCATCAGTGCTCTGCAATGTGCTTGGCAGCCTGATCCAAAAGAGTGGTACAGGAATGACGTAGTTTTGTAGGCCAACGCTGATGTTAGCATCGTGATAGTTCCCTCGAATGCAAGCCTGCTAAAAGCCTACGGGATGTTTTCACTGTGTTTTGGATCATTGCTCATACTAAGCACTGTAGCAAACAAAAAACATGAAGCTTACATGTTCTGCTCTCTATGATAATCTTAAAGGATAAGTTCGGTTTCTACAGCTTTCACATAGTTTATAGAATGAAGTAGAACAATATACTCACCCAGAAGGCTTTCCTGATCCAAACAGTGCTTCGGAGATATTTAGATCCAAAATCAAGCGGCGGACATCCGTATAATGGTAGCAGACGGGGCATGTATAGTGCCGCTCCTAAAACTGCATTAATCGTCCAAAAACTCATTTGTTTCAACAACATTTCATCATGGTCCGCTCGCGCTACTCCTCCACGACAGTCCAGTGTCGCTCCACCCATGTTTTTGTGACTGTGCTGACCTCTGAACTGAAAAGTTTCTTTCCGGTTGCGCGCACATGCACAGTACGGCTCATTGTGTCAGCGGCGAGCGGTGGCTACACAATAACTTTCTTCTTCAAGTTTTGTGCAAAATAGACGAATATCTATCAGATGAAGATGTTGTGGACGAGAACTTTGAATATGATGGGTGTCCTTACAGTTTCGAGCCAGAGTATACAGATGAGGAGCTCATCGAAAGGAGGACGCGGAGGCAAAGAGAAGAACAGAAGGCCAGAGAGCAACAAACTGCTGCACGTCTGTGAATAGGTGGAGCGACACCGGACTGTCGTGGAGGAGTAGCGCGAGCGGACCATGATGAAATGTTGGTGAAACTAATGAGTTTTTGGACGATTAATGCAGTTTTAGGAGCGGCGCTATACATGCCCCGTCTGCTACCATTATACGGATGTCCGCCGCTCGATTTTGGATCTAAATATCTCCCGAAGCACTGTTTGGATCAGGAAAGCCTTCTGGGTGAGTATATTGTTCTACTTCATTCTATAAACTATGTGAAAGCTGTAGAAACCGAACTTATCCTTTAACAAACAAACTTACTTTTCACAACATTTTAAGCTTAACCATAATCGGTTAGAGTAAAAAGCTCTTCTTAAGCTACCATAGAACTACAACATGGTGGTTCAACTTAGAAGCACCTTCAGGATTTCATATGTATAATATCTTACTTTGACCTCATGTTTGAGAGTTTTCTCCTATTGAAATGACCCTATCAAATTGGTCCTTGTGGCTGTGACAATAGTCTGAGTAGTTGATTATTAAAAAAAAAAAAAACAATCAGAAATGCTTGCTGTCGGGTCCCCGGCTGATTTTGTTGTAAACACACAACAGTGTTTTAAGATTCAAAAGCAGGCAACATCAGATGCATTTTATTATTTCCCATCAAACATTAAAATCTCATGTGATGTGTTTACCAAAAGCCTTACTTCAGGCACTTATCCAAAACCAGTTCTAACTCCCATTTACTCTGGTGGGTTGGGAACCAGGAAGTGCTAAATGTTGACTCATTTCCAGGTTTTTGGACTCATTCCTGCACCACTCTATGGGCTTGAACTGCTCATGAAACAATGGAAGAACATAACAGTAATTGGTCCACTGGGGAGGCAACTACCAGCATTGGAAACAGGGATGGAGGAAGAGATCAAGATGTCACTGACTTTTTTGTCTTGTTCCTAGAAGAACTCAATCACATAGGGGAGATGTGTTAAACACACTGAAGGGCATATAACACTCTAAAAAGCATTATTTGGGCTCACTTTGTTGATGAACAAAAGTTATCTTGTTGATGCTTTACAGTTACATTTTGCCTCCATTGGTACAATTTTGCAGGAACAATGTCATCTTTGGAGACCTTTAAGGCCTTCAGATGGATGCGGACTTGCTGATTGGCTTAGTTCAACCAATTTTCGGACGCACCTATAAATGTGACTAAATATTCTGAGCATGTTGGGTTAGTGAGATGTCTTCAATGGAAATATTTTATCATGTTGTACATGCAATACACAACCCAGATTGCATCACATTTTCACAGACCTTGTGTGCTATTGGGAAGTTCTTGTTTATGAAAGTAATTTTGTGGCAACAGAGTTCAAATATAAAGCTGTGTAGCCTCATAAAAGCTTTCCCGCCTTTCTTTTCCTTTTCACCCTATTACTGATGTGTTAAACACTGAGGTGATCAAGCATAGAGCCTTACTGTCTCAACCTCCCATTCAGCCTTTTGTTTTCAGAAACCAAAACTGAATATTTATCCTCAGTCCCAAACACAAAAGCTGTTTTGTCTGAGAACACCCACCTTCTTCCTCTTGTTTCCCTTCTCCTTCATGTCTCCATCCTGTCAGTCAGCACTCAAGGGACAGTTTGACCACCAAACTTAAACACACTTCTCTCTCTCCTCTACGCTCAGAAGGCCTTCTGTCTAATGAGCTTGACTCATATGCTATAGCTGCTCAACACATGACTTCACACAGAGCCCTCCACATTCACAGGCTTTTACCCAGAATAGCTCCAAAGACTGGGTAGAAGGATAAAAAAGAAACAAAGAAAGTCTGAGTTGCCTCTCCTGGTTAATCGTCCATTGCCCCGGGACTCTGGCTCAACCCACGGCTCATTAGTCCAGTTTCAACCTCCAGTGACATGCACACACAGATGATTGCTACATTTTATCCCCTATCTGCAGCTTTTTACAGAGTCATTTATGTAATTAAATATTACCAGTTGTTGTTTTATCACCCGGTGATTAAACCCAACCATGAAGTTCTAAACCCAGTGAGGAAAAAAGTCACAGATGCCCGAAAGGAAATTAACTTCTGTGTTTGAGTGAAATGAAAATAACTCAGTGTGAAGTTTCAGTGGGTCATTACTGAAAGAATGAGTATCCCTCAGTGGCAATTTTCTATTAACTTCACAATAGTTCTTTGACAGTGACAGAGAACAATACAAAATTCCATAGTAGCTGATGACTTCCTGTTTTTCATACCTCATTTAGATATGTTTTCTTCAACAAATGTTTGAAATCTGCACTGCAACACCAGCTCAATTAACACCCAACCCAAACAGCTCTTGGTTTGTTTGTTAACTAGTTATCACTTTTTCTCAAAACATTTCCATTAGAATTTTTCTGGAGCTCTGCCAGTGTTTAAAGATCAAATAAGGTGAGCTTTATAATGGTAAATAGCAGACAATTGCCCAAGTCCCTATGATCCGAGTCCCATGTCGAGTCGAGTCATTTGGGTCCAAGTCTCAAGCAAGTCCCAAGTTTTTTCTGCTGTGGGCAAGTCAAGTCAAGTCGAGTCACAGGTTATGTTGAGTAAAGTCGAGTCACAGGTTATGTCAAGTCAAGTCCCTCACCATTGTTCCCCAGCCCACCTAAAAAAGCACTCAGTGTCCTGCCCTTGGCAGTTGAGAACTATAAAACGGTATTTAGCACCTCCTAGTGGTTGTTTTGTTAGAGCAGCAAGTTGCATGTTTAACAGGAAGTTGTCATATGGAAGCAGCCACAGCAAATACTTATATAAAAATGACATTTAACTTAAGAGATATCAGAATATTTTAAAAAATAAGCACTCTAAAAGGAAGTAAGAGCTGGGGAAATACAACCTTTCCCAAGTAAAATCAGTGTTTCCCCTAGCTTTGGTGCTTTGGGATGGGGGGGGCATGGTCCGTCGTTCAGGATCATCTATATTAATCACTTTGTTTGTTTATTCACTCATCCATCCATCTATATTGATCATTTTTCATGTATTCATTCATCTGTCTATCTTTCTATATTCATAATTTTCTGTTCATTTTTTCATTCAACTATCTATCTATTTATCTATCTATCTATCTATCTATCTATCTATCTATCTATCTATCTATCCAGTGGTGTAGTCTGGTTTATTCTAGTGGGTATACTCTGACATACTCTGATGGATTTTTGTCCTCCTAGGGTCTCCATACACTGAAGACATGTTTGCCACAGTTTTACCTGATTATACACCGTCCACTGAAAACAGCTCCCACCCACTTTTGGGCCTCCACCCACAGGTTGAGAACCGCAGCACTAGTAGATTGTATTTGAGGCTTGATCCTTCAAAGATTGTTCTTATATCTTGGAGAATAAGTGATCCACGATACCTCATGATGAATTTATCATTTAGAAAACAGTGAGTTAGTGAAAACAGCAGCTCAGAGCATGGAGTGATGAAGAATGTTGAGTTTTGATTCATCAAAAGGCTGACTCGTCATTTTTGAAGTCTTTGTGTTCACTTAAACCGTGCACATGAGCTATCAAGACACCGTTTGAATTACAAAATCACACAAAGTGAGTGATGATCCCTCACTGTCCCTGAGATGCGCGTCTATCTGCGTCTTTACGTGCACCGGCACACGGAGGGGTGCGTGCACACAAAGACGCAGAGCGGGGATTTAGATCAAATGTTCACATGTACATCAGATGAAAATCTCTCTTCTTCTTCAGCTTTTCCTTCGTTTCTCTGCTCTGTGTGAAAGCATTACTTAAATCAGTGAATGTATCATTCATGTTATGCGCTTTTTAACTGAAGGCAGCGTTTGTTTTCCTGAATGTTTTACGTGAATGATCAGACTTTGTGCGGGACAGAGAGGATGGCATGACCAGCGAGCAGCGTAAATAGTCAGACGACAGATCAGAGAAGGGTCAGAGGAGAGGAGATATGCATTTTAATGAATAATGAAACGATAGTGACGCATTAGACTCTAAAATTACGCAAATTAGAGTTCACTTTTTATTTGATAAAAAGAATGCCTGTTAAATGCCCTTTTGATTAAAATAAAAATCAAATGTTTTTTTTCTTTAAAAATCTGCACTTGAATTTATTGGTGGGGATCCTGTTGGCACGGCGGGGGTCTCCGTTGTGACGGCGGGGCGCCGTCCCAAATACACTATAGCGGAAACACTGAAAATTATTTGTGCAAATTAATGTCCTGTTTAGATGTTATAGAGTCAAGTAGTGCCTGTATCACACACACTGATCATCACTGTAACGGACACGGATCTGTAGTAGGAACGTATGTGTGAACTGTTTCGTGTGTGGGACAATAATAGGTAATGGACCGAGTGTACTATGAATGGAGCATCAATAAAGTGAATCTAAAAGGTAAGAGCTACGTATGTGTCCTGCCTGGCTCTTCATATAATGTCTGAGCATCGCATGTAACAATCACAGTGCGTGTGTGCTGCCAGCCTGTCAGTGCTTCTCTCTTACATGAAAAAAAAAACGGAGCTTGTCCGATCCTGCTAGAGATATCATTATATTGTAACATTTACTTGAGGAAATGGGGCCAAAAAATGCATTTTAAAAAATATCAGCGTAATAAATTCCAGTCACATTGACAGTCTGACAAGGCTATGAGGATATGTGAAAATAATGGTTCATATTTTCACCTCCTCTCACAAACGTACAGCGTGATATTTTCTCTATTGGGATAAAGAGAGTGCTAAATGAGACCTCCAGTCCTCTTTTTTCTAGGTGGCAGCTCCATCACTACAACACCCTGAAAGGCTAAATTATTGAAAGTACAAGGTCAGCAATCTTTATATGTCAATGAGAAATATAACAGAAGAAGTCAGCGCTCTGCTTCTTTCACTGATCATGTCCAAAGGTCAATTGGTCCTTGATGTGCGGCTAAAAGGCGAAGACTAAGCATCCTATTTACTGCTCCTGCCCTCATGGAGAACCCAAGCGAGCCTTTCGAAAAGTCTTTTTGTGTATTTTAAAAGGCTTTTGAATGAAAAGTGAGCAGCTGAGGATGACTGCCACTGAAGAAAAAACATTTAATTTCCTGCATTACTCCAGCAGTGAAAGAAGATAAAATTATGATTCTATTGGTTAAAAAGTTCAACAACATTAACAAGTCTGCAAGATTTAAACAACTCAAACAATTTTTAATTTAAATACAATTGCAAAACTCAGAGAGAATCAGAGAAAACCATGCCGGCTTTTGCTTTGCCTTCGCAGTCCTTCTTCTCCATTGATCTCTGTCACCTGTCTCCCTGAAGCACTTCATCAGCGTCTGATTGCTTCACCGTATGATATTGTCTGTCCACATTTTCTTTGGGCGTCCTCTTCCTCTCTTGCCTTCAACTGAGCCGTGCATAATTGTGTGCATGAGTGAATCTGGTTTTCGTGTCACATGTCCAAACCACTGAAGCTTCCACCTTCTCACCGTTTCCACCAGGCGTTCATACTCTCCAATTATGGCAGTCATCCTCTCTTTTACAATGTTGTTTCTCACCTTCTGTTTCCATGTAATTCCCGGTAGACGTCTGAAACATCTCATCTCAAAAGCAGCTATTCTTTTCTCCGCCTTCTTGTTCAGCGTCCATGATTCACATCCATACAGGCAGATGGATATAATCCTAGACTTCATCAGTTTTGCCTTGATGTTCTTGCTGATATTTGTTGATTTCCTCAATTTGTTTAGTTTTGCAAGCTGTGTTGTAGCTATGGCTATTCTCTTCTCGATCTCAGTCTTGGAAGTTAATTCCTTGTTAATAGTCGATCCCAAATATTGAAAGGATGTCACCTGCTCTAGCTTTTCTTAACTTACTCTGATATTCACATCTGACACACCAGGGTTTGCATTCATCAACAGTGAAGTTATTATCACCTTGCTCTTCTCTGCGCTGATCTCCAAACCGTACTTGCGTGTTGTGCGATCAAGTCTGTTTGTCGGTTCACATGATTCTTGCTTAGTTCCTGCAATTAGATCAATATCATCTGCAAAGCGGAGATTTGTTATGCATTGTCCACCAACCTTGATAGTTCCCTTGAATCCTTCCAATGCGTCCATCATAATTTGCAGAAGTTCTTTGCTGGGGTGACTTATCAAACTGATGGTTCTATAGTTGTTACATTGCAAGTTTCCCTTCTTTGGCAGCAGTATAATCAATGATTTAGTCCATCGTGAGGGCCATTTTTCATCATATTTTAACAGATGCAGGAATGTTGTCAAATCCTGCCGCTTTTCCATTCTTTAAATCTCTTACTGCTTGTTCGATTTCATATCTCAGTATTTCGGGTTCTTTTTCTTCCTATGTTCTCAGCCCACCTTGTGCTAGAGTAGTGAGGATACAATCTTCTGTTTGTATATGGTAATTGTACAATCCTTTGATACACTCAGTCCACCTTTAGTGGTCAAGGGGATAATATTTTATACAGTTTGACTGGGGTGACTTGAGGTTTTTCACAAAAAGGTTGAGAAATACTGTTTCGGGAAATTAAAAAAACAAACAAACAGACTAGAGGTGCTCCCAGGGCTCAAACCTCTGCCAAGGCATTTTCAACATCCAAACATTCTCTCACTGTGAACAACACTGAAAAAATCCTGGATCCACATCCAGATATGGATCACCATCAAAATCAAATCACTTCTTCTTTATGCCATGACCAGCATTCTCAGATAATGTCATCAAAATCCGCCCAAAATTGTTTGGGTTATCCGTTAAACCAACATACAAACAAACAAACAAATACAGACAAAAACACAACCCTTTGAGCAGAGCTAACAAAAAACTAAAAACATGCCTTTGTAAATAAGTCTTACACTGGATTTGCTGCCAGATGGACTGAGCAAATCTTTTTTTCTTCCATAAATGTAACAGGACTTCATACTTTTCAATGTAAGATTCAACAGCTGACTGTAAAACAAACCAGTCTGCCCTTTTATACTAGTTTCCTCCAACAATGAATGTGTTTACATTGACTTAAATAACTGGAATAAACACTTGATTGGAGTAAAAATATGTCGTGTAAACATTTCAGATGGAAAATTCTGATCCAGGAGAGATCATTCAGCAAGAATTTGATTCCAAATGAAAGGAATGGTTTATGTTAATGGTTAGTACAAACACTGTTTGTGTATACACTCATTGTTTTCTTGTTTTCCACCGAGGACAGGGTAGAGGATAGAGCAGGAACTTGTGAAGTGGGTAGGAGGACTGTTTTGCCAGGAATTGGCCAGAGATTATGATAAATGAATCACAGTCTGTTTCGGAGAGGAGAGCTTTTTTGATGTAATCCTGCTCCTGATAAAAAAAAAAAAAACCCTTCTAAAGCTGAACAATAAACACTCATGTAAGACTAATTATTTGGTTAATGGTTCCAAATCCTGCAAAGTCAGTTTTCTTTGCTTTTAATGTTGTTCCAAGGGGTTTGGGGAGCTGTACATGACACCTTTTACTAAACTCTCAGTTCACAGAGAAATGCACTATGCCTCGTTAAAAAAATGCCCCCAAAATGCTCTGATTTGTACTTCCTGGGGTTCATTATGAAATAGCTATACAGCCTCCATGCACATGTGTGTGTCACAGGCAGACACCATGACTGTTTTGAATGTCTGTACCCCCTCCCCCCCATCCTGTAGCCTGCTGCTTTCTCAGATCAGGGTGTTTCCAAAGAGCAGGGGAAAAGTGCACAAGACTAAATCAAACTATCATGGATAAAATTAATATTCTTTGTAAAGGTGTTTTTTTCCTACCTGTAACTAATGCAACAGGTTGGGTTTTACAAGACTCAAAGCTGTAGTATGCAGTTATGTTTTGTGTCACTGGCCCAGAAAATATGATTACCTGTTAACATCTTATTACTGAAGCCATATAAGAGACCATTAGACAGCCATGTCCCCTCCTTGCTCTGTATTAAGCCTTTATAAATTCTTGCAGGGGTCATTCACTTTCAGCCAATCAGGGCTCATTTCAGGGACAGAGCTCTTTTTGGATCCAAGGTAGGTATATGTGTGTTATGTCTAGATTAGCATTAGCTGTTGTTTTGATTGTACAGACAATGCTATTTTTTTTATGAGGGGACATGTGGTTTGTGGCTTTTCTGTTCTGCAAACTCGTTCCATCAGCAAAGTGCAGCTAGAGGCCCAAAAACACACTTGACTGGTTGTGCATAAGGGGAAGGGCACTGCTAGGAGCACAACCATGGGTGGGGAGGGGGTAGTAAAATTGCTCACACTGGACTGTCATCCAAGTTATTTACCCCAGTTTAAAGGCTAATCTTATGACAGATACAAAGCATTTTCCACCTGATGGAGATGCCCTTTTTAACCAGGACCTAATTAAATAGCAAATGAGCATGCACTCACCAAGGGCTGTGTTTGTCAGAAATACAGTGTGAAAGTTCTTATCTAGAGGATGCAGAGAACAAGTGCACTTTCATTCACCTTAAACCTGGTGTAAAATCTGTAAAGCATCTGCAATGACAATATGCACCCAGATTTTCCTTATCCACTGGATTCAGAACAACACAAACACTTCAAAGTTCAAATCAATGCATTCAACAGAGTTTAAAAAAGAAAACAAAATGTCATTTATGGAATTCTGGTGGTAAGAATTCCAATACAATGAAATGTAACTGTACTGTATTTCTGATGGAAAACAAGACCTGTTTTTTTTTTAGTCTCGTGTAATGTGAAAAAATTACAGTTAAGTTCTTTGTCATTAATTTCTTCTTTTCACCATTTGAGTCTGTCCTGAATACCCTATAAGCTGTTTAAAAAAAAAGTAACCGAGTGAAATTAACCTCCATAGCTGTGAAACAGATAATATAGACGCAATAGAGTGGAGAAGAACTCAATCTTCTGTTGCAATTCAACGTGACCAGTCAGGACTTGGCAGCCTAATATTCTCACTAAATACAGTCTAGTGGGTCTTGTATAATGGAGCGTGACTGTGAATGGAGATGGAGGACAGAAAATGAATGTGGATGAGAAAGAGAGAGAGAGAAGATGGAAGAAAGGAAAGGAGCGACACAGGAGTGAAAGAGGAAGTCAATGCTCCTGCTGCAAGCCTGCATTCTGTCACGACCACTCACAGACCTGTCAGGTTAATTCTTATGTTAAGTACAGTGAGAGGCAGCATGAGAAGAGCATAACGCATGTAGAATAGAATAACATTTTAAGTAGCAGTATGTAGAGGAATCAATGGTGAGCTGAGCTTTCTACAAATAGACTGTCATACCAAAGTCAAACTATCCTCTGATGGATCAATAGTCATTAATTCACATTATACAATTTTATTAATAGTGAAACTGAAACTGTGATCCCAAAGATCTTGAAAAACACTTACTGCACCTACATAGACAATAATTCAAACCATGAAGGAAGTATGCTTATTGAAACCTTTAAATCAGGGGCAAGAGGGTAAAAAGAGAATGAGGTAGAATAAAATAGAATAGTGTTGTATGGAATACCTCGCCATACAGCACTACAAGAATTAAAAAAATGGCTTGTGATCATCTTTGATGTTGTGGAAATGTTTCAGTGAAATATAACGTTATTCTAATCTTCAAAACATTGCAGGCATTGTCATGTGTGCATTGTGTTTAAAGGGAATGAGAGCTCACACTAGCTTAGTACACACCAGTGTTGATTAAAGGTGCATAATTTAGATACAATGTGCCGGGGCTGTGTGCCATCTAGACAGCAAAATTTAGAGGGACAACTTCTGTGTGACAAGCTTTTTTAGAGAATGCAGTTAGTTAGCTCCTAAATCTTAATGTCATGAAGACTCCGTGCTGTGCCATGGGGCAAATCTTTAGACCTGGAGAAAACACAAGGGCAAGAGTTGATTGGATAACATTTGGAACTAAAACAAGAAGGTGTCTACAAAATTAAGATAATAAAATAATATGAATAATCAAAATAATACGTATGTTATGTACGCTGATAAAAAAAATGTTTAAAATGATCAACTGTAAGTTTATGAATCAGATCTGTTTAGACCACTACAGAAGGCCTTTCTTCCTTGGATGGTTTATTACAGAGAATAAATGGGAGTGGGTCAGATGGACAGGAAAGCACAAATGGCAGGAAGTACGGAGAAAAAAGACCACGCAGAGACACTTTCCCAGTCAACCACTTGTGGAATTGTCAGACTGATAACCGTGTTAAATACAGCCGCACAGGCTGTGCATTGTAAAGACAGTCTGCCATATCTGGGCCATCATAAAGAACCATTAAGACTGGTTAATAAAGATAGTTCCCCAAGCCCAGAAATGAAGTCATCAGAGCAGTTAGAGGATGGCCTGAGGCGGGGGATGAAAAAAGAGGGTTGATGGAAAATGAAGGAGAGAAAGTGGAGTTAAAGAGGGAGAGAGAGAAAAGGAAGACAAAGAAAGTGTGTGTGTTTGCAGAAAAGAAAAGCGAGTGAAAGAACGAGAACAAACTGTCCCAGAGGACCACTCATCCAGGATCTAATATAGTCGTATTCCCTCTGTATGTCTGTTAATTACTTCCTCTGTAGCCATAACAGTGAAAAGTGCGGGCTGGTAGGAATACCTGGAAAATGAACTGCGAGCAGAGTGAACTGTATCTGGGTTAATTACTTCATCTGCTGCTGCAACAATGAAGAGCTCCATTTCTCACTAACTGCCTCCAGCTTATGTTCTACATGGCTTTACATAAGCTTGCAAAACGAGGGTGAACTCACAATGCATGGAGAAGTATGTGGAAATGATACTCCGTCATGATGAAGATGATCATGGACTAATTGGAGACAATAATTTTTTATGGTCTATTAAATAACTAACGCCATCAGATATGGTCAAATTCAAGCACAACAGAGATACAGAGCTTTACCCAGACTGCGAAAAAACCATCCTAAATAATCTGAAAACTTTAGGTCTCCATGCAGGGGCCAGCAAGAGCCGGAAATATGATGTGTTTAGACTGACTGCACTGGTGTTCATACTGACTCAAAGATAGATGGATAAGATGATTAACATTTGGAAAACGTAGGTCAGGGTAATTGGGTCTTATGCTGTTCCCTTGCTATTGACTTTGATGCTTAAAAACCCACTTTGGAAGTCATATAGGTCAAAGTTCAAGGTCTTCTCTTTAAATTTAGAACAAATGCCTAATTTGACTCTAAGAAAAATTGAAGGCATTTTGAAGGTCAAAATTACAGGTCCCTAGGTCTCATGTTCATGAAATGCTTTTATTTTTGGAATCACACCATAACTGTCTTGGTGAACATGCCCCCATGCTTGTGAACATGACGTCTTAAAAACCCTTCAAGTGACTGTTTAAAACCTTGCACAAATGCCTGCTGTAAAAATAAGTGATTACATTTTGGATGGCATGGGTGAAAGGTCAAAGTCACTGGGTTTGATTTTCATATCTTGCTTGTGAGAATGATACCTCAAGAACACTTTATGGTACAGTATTTCTTTAAAATATCGCACAAATATCCTATCTGACTTGAAAATAAAGTGCTCAGATATTGGAGGACATGGGTCATTGGGCCTCATGAGGCCCCAGGGTTGACATGAGGCCTCAAAAAACTATGTTGGTGACTAAGTTTAACTTTTCCTTGAAAGAGCTCCTTGTTTTTTGAGTAGATTTAACCTATAAGTGGGTTAATTATGAGGCTTTTGGTGACATGATGTACCGTACAGGCTAGCATCAACCTCCAGAGATCTCCCCCCACGGAAAAGTGTACAAGTTCCTTTATTGGCAATCATATTTACTCAGACCATGGAACCCTAGCAACCCCACTTAAAAAAAAATAAAAATAAAAAGAGAACTAACCATTTAATCACCACTAATCATCCATCCATTACCTATACTGCATATCCGTTTTGGGGTTGCAGGGACTGGAACCTATCTCAGCTGACGTTGAGCCAGAGGCGGAGTAAACCCTGAACTGGTCACCAGCCAATCACAGGGCTGACATGGAAAGAACTCACAGCTTGAGGCAATTTAGAGTCACCAATTAACCTAACATGCACGGTTTTTGTCTGTGGAGGAAAACCAGAGAACCTACATGCACAAGGAGGACATGCAAACTCCACACAAAGAGGCCACCCTAATTAGGGAATTGAACCGGCAACCTTCTTGCTGTGGGCACATGCACTAACCTACTTCACCATCATTTAACCTCTACCAATCACATGGCCACACAAAACACACCAGCCCTCCATCCTGAATGTTGGCACATACTTGTCTTGCTGTAATTCTTGTTTTCAGCAACATTTTTAAGATACTTTGGTATTTTTGAGGCAGGATTCTGGGAAGTTTAGGTCCACAGTAAAAACATCTTCCACAGTGATCAGCTTTTTCCCTGAATTAACATGAAAGCTAGGTTGTACACTGCTGCTGCAGGGGCCAAGAGCACAGAGTAATTTGAAGGTGGAAACATTTTTAAAAAAAAAATTGTCAGCCTGACTTTATACTGTACTTGACATATTTTCATTGCTTTACTCGTTCAGTCTTAATACTGCTCTGCTCATGCTGAATAACTCATGTAACCTACCTCCTATCTGTTGCCAATGCACTTAGGATCAGGTATCACCTAATAGAAACACTGATTAACTGTATCTCCATGAAGGCACTGTCACCTGCAGAGAAAAGGCGTAATATGTTGCCATTTTGTAAACATAAAAAAAAAAAAATCATAATAAAAAAGCACCAATTTCTGTTGTTACTTTCATGCAGCTCCTTGATGTTTTTGATCAGAAAGGTGGGTTGACTTGACAAAGTGACAGACTTTTCTTATCCATTACAAATGCAGCATAACAGACAATAATTTCAGGAGGTATTTTCTTAATTATCAAAGGTGAAGGCTGAAATGTTTATTTCACTTTCTACTGAAATCCTAAAAAAGGGGGTTATGCAAATAATGCAAATCACTTATCAATCAATGCATAATTTTTATATTTACCTACTATAGTTTGGTAGATCTTAAATCTATAGAAAATATTTTAAATATGATAAAAGTCAAACTTGCAATTTACTTGTGAAGCTTCCTATAAAACAAAACTCACTACCTTAAAAGTTTAGGAACAATTTAAGTATCTAAAAGGGTGCATATATACAGTCCAGCTATCCTATTATCATTGTGCTATCATTATCAAATATAATGCAATGAAGTGTTGTGTCTGGATTGGCCAGACCCATATAACCCTTGTATATGTAAAACAGTCCCCCATGTTTGTCTAATTTAAAATTCATGCATACCGGTAATTAAGACCTACTGGGAATGTGACAAAGACCTACCAGTAGATCAAGAACTACAGGTTGGCTACCCCAGATTTATATGTTTGGATCTGGATCTAAATAAGTATTATTTAGGGATCTCCATGTCGCAGCAAGGAATTTTTTTTTTCCCCTGGAATTTTTAATTTAGAAATCACAGACATGGTTAATTTGCATTTGTTTGCAACAAAGACATCATTCTCAGAAATTTCACATTTTCAGAGGACCACAGGTAATAGTAAAATTGGGCTATAGATGGAATTTCCTGTCCGTCTTACCTGCAGATTGAGACTAGCATGACAGTCCATCACGTACTACTTATTGCATCTTAAGTTATTTGCCCAAAATAGAAACACCAGTCCCTGTATTCAACTATTGCAACCTGCTAACCAAAGATAATAGAGTGGTGCAGGGATGACACTTTTTTGTTGGCCAACCAGGAAGTAAGCAATGTGCTGGTTCAGCTAAAAGCCGTATGGGATTTTTTGCTCTGTTCTTGGATCATTGCTGAAGTTTTTATGCGGAAACATTACCGGCACTACACAACACTGTCGCGCTTTCAATGTGTAAGGCCATACTTTTTTCATGAATCATATCTTATTCCAATGTTCTGATCATTTGTTGCCCATGGCTGAGGCTATGGTGTACACGGTATGGCTATTAAAAAAACAAGTCTATTGCGATAAAACAGTTTGATTGAAAATAAACATTTTTCAGTGTCTTTCTCATTCAGTCTCCTCCCCTTCTGCAGCAACACACATTCAGGTCTTTCAATAGGTCTTTTTCAGACAGTTGTCTCAGAACCTCTGTCATTCTTTTCATAACTTCTGACGCAGACTTAAAATGTGTTCCTTTAAGAAAAGATTTGATCTAAGGAAAAAGTAACATGGTGTGAGGTCAAATGAATAGGGAGGGTGATCAAGCCCTGTGATTTGTGTTTGGGCCAGAAACTGCTTTACTGAGAGCACAGTGTGAGCTGGTGTATGGTCTTGAGGAGTGAAACCATTTTTCTCCAACTGTAGACTCTTTCTTTCGACTTTTTCTCACATTTTTTCAAGAACCTGTTTTTGATAGTGTCGATTCATGGTTGACCCTTTGGGAACCCACTTCTCCAAAATGATAACGTTAATGTCAAAGAAAACAATCAACAAGGTCTTGATTTTGGACTTTCTTCGTCATGCCTCCTTCATCCTTGATGATGATGTTCTTTAGTTCATTAACTGGTTCTAGGGATTGTATTTATCTTTAAAAGTGCAGTCTCATTATTTAATAGCTCTACCTTGTCACTAGTCTTTGTCAGCAGTTTGTTAGCAACCATCCCTTAAAAACACAATATGATTTTAAAACTCAAAAGTGGGGCAATATCAGAGGCATTTTTAGTCGCAAAATGAAATGTTCAAATCTCGAATGCAGTTGCTCAACTTGTTATAGGCATTTATCCAGAAAGCTACCCTAAAATCTTGTATACATTCAGCTTTGTGAACAATAAGTGCTAAAATGCTAACTCACCTCTGCATCTTTGGACTCATTCCTGCATCACTCTATTGTGACAGGGTTAAGAAGCAGATGTTTCCTATTCTTAGTGCAGCATTATAAAGGGTTCAGTCTTACTTTCTGTACAACTGGCAAAGTCCAGAATAAAGATTTGTTTTCTACTATAAGACTTATGATATTAAACACATGCAGCCAATAATGTTCACCCTATTGGTAGGAGTCCTCTGAAAATTTCAAAGATTTGCATTTTATCAGACTACTTGATTTGGGCCATCCCCTCCTAGCTCATCTTTGTATCAGCACTCCACAGGCTTTCTCACTCTCATCAGTCACATATAATTTGCTTCCATTCATTACTCCCCCTCTCTCTCCCTCTGCAACTAGCATCCCACAAAGTGTCTTTCTCAGGCCTCTGTACGTCTTTCCTCCCTCGTCTTCTCCCTGTCATTGACAACTGATCTCATACACAACAATGTGCTGACGGCAGTCTCCGCAGAGCGCGACATGAAAGAGAACGTGAGCATGAAAGAGCGAGCAGAAACAGAGGGAGAGTGGGAGTGTGTTCTAACAATACAGCACTTTATTAAAATGTCAAACACAAAGGAGTACAGAAAAAGGGACATTACTCGTACCAGAAGCATATTAGGCAGAAGTGGAGTTCTCGGAGTGGGATGGAAATGTCAGAAGAACTAAATTTATTCGGACCTCAAACATCTAAGCTGGCTGCAGTGCTCTGTGACTTTAGAGCAAAGTTTATAGAATTAATTGAGGAGTAAATAAGAATAAAAAATAAACAAGACACAATTTCCATGGATTTTAGCATGATTAAATGAAATCAAAACCAGCATAGGTCAAATGCTGCTGCTTTAAATGTTTGCCATGTTAATTTCCAAAACAAAGAAAGGATAATTATGTGTTTTATCAGTTATGACCTTATTACTACTGATGACCTTATATACATACTGTATGCCTTGTTTAAGTTTCCATTTCTGAATTTAATCAATTTGTAAACTAAAGAAATACATAAGTAGGCAGACAGACAGACTGACAGAGTTGGTTGGGTTCAGGGGTGAAATTGCAACACTGCTGCATTCTTCATTTTGTTTGGTTAGCTTTCACACTGCACTTTGTCAAGCGGATCAAAGCCTGTCAAATATTGTGTAATGCATGTAGGATATGATGTTATATTATGTACTGTCGCCCAGAAATAAACAGCCAGTCAACGAGTAATAACATAAGGTAGTGTGAAGCAGCAAATAACAATTGCATATTGATTGGAGCGATGTGTAGCCATGTTCTGTTTGACTCTGTAGGGTATGCAATTACAGGTGTTTCCACTGTCTTATGAAAAGAGAAGGTACCCAAATAACCGACCTGCGTCGTCCCACTTTTTGGCAGTCCCCTGTATGGATGCCAAGTATATTAAACCGACTTTAAAGGGTGGAACTAAAAGTGCTGCAATCTGTTTATAAAAATCTGGATTCACAGACAGTACTGCACAGTGTACTGTGGCCTGTTGCATCAGCTATGTATAAGTTCTATCCTTAGCAATGGTGTAAAGTCAATGCTAAACCCTACATTAAAAGTAGCAAAGTTCTACCTTAAATTGTATCTTAGTTCAGTTGCACCAAGAATATCTAAGGTTTATCCTAACCAGTAGAATGCAGCATTAAAACTAAGCAAAATATTGTTGTAGACATGATGTGTACATTTTTCCTATCAGTAAAAAGCAGCGCGTTTCATTTGCCTCAGAATTCTGAGGCCGCACCCCATCTCATGAGCAGACTGTGGAAATGTATTGAAATCATGTCCAAATATTGTGATCAAGAGACAACTTGATCTCAATTTGAGACAACAGAGTAATATAAAAAGAATGGCAACATGTAGTAAAATTGGCAACAACACAAGAAAGATTGACTCTGCTTTTTTGCTGAAACGGCTTCAATTATCCTCGCTGACAGAAAACAAAAAGTGCAAGCAAGAAAGTCCTTACATATTTCTGGGGATGTTGTGTACCATGAAGAACACACTGCTGACATCAGACAGCAGACAGAGACCCTCTGCTCCAATTCATCCTTCAATTTATTTTCCCTTTAACATCAATACATCAAGGCAACCGCATTTTATGGAGGACTTTACACTTACTAGGAGGTACGTGTACGACTTAAGTTATATCTGAAGCCTACTTTTAAACTATCTCAGCTGGTGCAACACCTCAAACATTAGTAGAGTGTATACTTTGTCGTAAGTAAGAATTAATGGTCAAAATAAGTGACGTTTGAGCTTACGCACAGCTGGTAAAACCCATTGCTGGAGTGCTAGAAGGCCTTCCTTGTTGCTCTTTGTTTACATTGTCGCAATCAACTTGAGACTGCTGCACTGAGTCGTGCTTCTTTGACGTCACACAATTACATTGCTGGTGCAACACTATGCTCCCAGCTCCATTTCTACCCTCAAGTGAGGGAACATCTGATGGTGGAAATGCAAAACAAGATCAAGGTTACTGCTCCAAACCATACCAAACTGTACCAAAATGAACCAAATCAGACCACTCAGAGGAAACTTTGCTCTGCCCAGTTTATACACACTTCCTTAGCTTGCATACTGTAGTGGTTTTAGCCAAATTCAGCCCATAATGGATTGCTTTTTGGATTTACTTCCCTTGTTTGCTCCTTTTTTGGCCATGATTACTTTCATAACCAGTGAAATTCAAATTCTATTAACCACCTTTTTTTCTTTTAAAAACACAATTTTCAAAACAGCTGACTGATAAAGCAGGAGTGTGTGGATTGGAGAGTGCAGGGCACAAAAAAACTGAATGAACACATTGAGAAAGTTACGGATATTCTTTTCTTCTGGTTTCTGAGAACTTGTCCTTCGTCTTTATTTCCCAGAAAAGAATTCAAAACAATGTTTTGAGTCTTTGTTGTCTCCAAATAAACCACAACGGCAATAAATGGTACAAGGACAGCGCTAACAAAGCTTGTCAAGATTTTGGCAAAGATCTTTGTAAATAATCATTTAAATGTGCATTTTCTCCGCTCCATCTTTGTTTCCTCACCTTGCTTTCCTCCTGCTGTTCAGTTCTATCGCCATATTTGTTAGAAGAGAGTCTGAGCTGTAGACAGTCTTTACAGCATAAAATGTGAGTCAACAAATGCACAAGCTTGTCCAAACACACACATATGACTCACTGTAGAGGAGGGAAAAGAGAAGCTTCTATCTCTTTACCTTAAAAGCATACGTCTTCTCTCAGTCCTACTTTTCTCACAGAGCACAGACAGGCAGCTGCATCCTTGTTATCAAAGGTGTTATATAGAATATGTAGGTGCTTTCTTCCTGGCAGCAATGTTCAGAGCAGTAAATATGTTTCCTTGGTTTGTTGATTATCATGTGGTTGCATAATAGCCCTTTACCTTGAAGGACAAGTGTCCTGAAAAGTGAGAAAAGCTTATTTTACAACATATTTTTGTCAATAAACGCATTATGCTGTACAAAGATTATCCAAAAGTTGTAAAACAGACAAAGAGGCTGCCACAACAAATCACTAACTTTTCAGGGTAAGAAATAAACAGATCAAATCACTGAGGGGGTACGCATCAAACTGAGAAGAGCTCAAATTTTGATGTTGGCAAAGCTTAAGCAAGAGCAGACGAAATTATACTCTGGATGGAGTAAAATCCCTGAAAATTTACTCTCAGCAGAATCAAGGTTGGTGTCAAAAACAAGTTTAGGAATGATGTCTCTGTAAATCAAATCCATAGGGAAGACATGGGTCTTTAACTTAGAGCTCTTCATTTTTAACCTGAACCTGTAAGGGACACTTGTAGGGTTGATCATTCTGTCTGTATCCCATTATTGGACAAGTACCAACAGATGCCAAAGCCCACAACATAAAAACTACAGTGCAAATGTTTGTATGTATTTATTTCAATACATGTGCTCTAACCAAACAGGGTTACTTTATTCCAGCTCAATTTCCTAATTAATATACAGTAAACAAATACAAGGATGTATACACTTTGCAGTGTTAATATAGAGTTAACACATAAGTTCATTAACAGGCACAGTGTTAAGTGTTACATAGTTTTGAATATTAATTAAAGAAAAGGTGCCACAACAACGCTTGTTGAGCGTTAAAGTACCAACTCTCCAAAAAGGAGTAAAAATAACACTTTTTGGTATGGACCTATGAAGACACCAAATAAGTGTTTATGTTAACTCTGATAGTGTTAATTTGTTTTTGCAGATTTTGTCATGTATGCCCTACAAGATAACTGGTCAGATTTTTTATCCAATTCCCTCCTTTTAACTAAAGTCAGCGAAGGCCCTCTAATTTGATAGCCTCACAAGTTATCTTTCCATAATTTTCTGCAATATTTGGTGTTTTAAAAGTAATGTTTTAAAACATTTTATTAATTGATTTGCAATTTCATAGTCAACCGCAACTCCAATAAAGTGCATGTCACTCATTGATGAAAAGACACAGCAAGGCTGGAAAAATGAAACACATAAGATAAAGCTGGTTAAGGCCACATCAATACAAAACCTGCTTCTGTGGGATCATAAAGAAGACACTAAACTGAGGCCTTAGGTCATCCTGGACAGATTAGACAGAGATTGTTGCCACATTGTGCCAAAAGTTATAAACTACGAGATAAACTCTATCCATATTGTAGTGTCTTTTGTCGTAAGCAGGGCAAATACATATGTATATATAGATATACATATGTTTTTCCATAGTCCACAAATTTTGCTGAAAACTTCAGGGATATACTCAGTTTCGGGTAAGAACAAATGTAGCAACTTAGAGGGCCATCAGCTGTTTTACATTTAAGATGTGTATGAGAAATAGATAGGTGAATGGAGAGGAATTCAGATCAACAATAATGGAGCCTATAAAGCTTTTTGAATTGTGTTGGTGGACTGAGGCTATGGAACAACTGTAAACATCTATATGGTAGGTTTCCCAAGTTTAAGATGTATCCTCCCACATTGATCTTTATTGGCTTTCTTGACTTTTTTTGATGCCAAAGTCAAACTACACAATTTTAGTCAGTAACAACATTCACTGTGCTAGATTAGGTGACCACAGAGCCATAAAATTGTACTGTGACTTATCCAACAAGCATGACAGACTACACAGTTTGAACCAGCTAGATAAAATGACCAATGTGATGATGTTGGAAGCCAGAGGCGTGAACCTAATGACTGCAAACAAATAGAGTACTTGGAGTACTTTATTGCTGTTTATCTTTTCAGATGTTATGATTAATGAGATGTTACCTTGATGATAAATGGAAGCAGTCACTCACCAAGCTAATGCTCCTTTCCTGTTTCTCTCCAACATTTCTCTTTTTACAATCTGGTGGCAGCTCCTCTATAACATATCATAAAGGCAGAGATGTTGTCTTTGGAGCTAAACTTAACTTTTTTCTCTGTCTCACAGTTTTCAAGACATCAACTTCAGTCTGTTAAGATCTGTGATTGTCACACATGCAGTGCTCTCATCGGTCCAAGTCTCTGATGTGGGGCAACCAATCATAGGAGGCAGGACAGAACTTTAACCTGCCAGACTTTCTGTCCTGGAATCATGAGATTCATCATGAGATTGTTTCAGACTGGTCTTTAGTTGTCAGTCATTGTAACACTACCTGGGATGAAACCACTGATTTTCATGGCTGATGGATCCCAGAACCAGTAAGAGTGATTATAGCACCCTTAATTGGCTCAGAAAAGCATCAGAGCCACCAGATCTGGATTGTGATTACACACATCAGTATTTATGATAGGAAACACTGAAGACAGAGCACATTTTCTTAATTTTGCCTCATGAAACAGACAGAGAGGAGGACCATCTTGATGATGCTGATTTGAAGCAATAAAATAACACTGATACAATATGTCCTGAAAAACACACAATAACTTAGCTGTCAAAGACCAGAGACTCAAAGAAATCTCACCAGTAACGGTTGTCACGAGTAGCCATTATCTTTCCAAGCCTCAATTCTCAAACTTGTTGTCTGCCCTGTTCGTTTACACTAAAGACACATAATACTTGGAAATCCAACCTGCAAAAATAATTCTTGTGAACATGTCTCAGGGGGACCTTGAGAAATTTTCTTTAAATTTTACAGAAATATATTTTGGATTCAAGGATTATCTGATTAGATCTGTGAGGTCTGAGGTCACAGGTTAAGGCCTGATGTACATCTCCTGCTTGTGAAGTCAACATAATAAAAGGTATTCAAAAAATTATCTTCTATCTTTGAATAAATTCCTTTCTGACTAAATGAAATTAAATATTAGATTGTTAAATTAAGGTAATGTTCATCCTTTGCTTTTAAAGCCATTTTAAAAGATTTTGTTAACACTTTGCACATATGCTTACTGCCTCAAGGAAGAAAGGATTATATTTGGAGTTTATAAGTTGAAGTCTTAAAATCTTATTTTTATCATACACTTCACTAATGAGGCATATCCATCAATACAATACATATATTGACCCTATAGATCTAGGTTATTGGTCCTCAAGTAGATTTCTTGCTTATGAAAATGTTGTTATATCAAAAATTTTTGTTGGAGATTCTTTTGCATTTGCACAAATATCAACTCTGACTAAAGGATAAAGTAATCAGACTTTGGACGTCAAAGGTCTTTGGGCCTCATGGTTAACCTTTATTGTATTGGTGGCACCACAAAAAAATCACCAAAGGCCTTTTCTTGACCACCGATACTTTCATTTGGTGCAAGCCAGGATGTAGTTCCAAAGCTTTAATCAGGGGGTGAAAAGAGAAGTTCATTACATGATTAGATATTATAGTAATTAATAATTTATTTTTTGCTGTGAGTTTCATGTGTGAAGGCAAACCACAAATGCCCTTGCCTTTGCCTGCAGTTTTCCCCCTCTTTCCCTTCAGCTTTCAAGAGACCCCTTCACACATACACATATCTCATCCAACAGGAGGAGTCTCCTGTTTTAGGATACCAGTAAGAGAACAGTTTATCAGCAGTCAAAAAAAGGAGAGTTAACACCTTAAATTTGAATCCAGCAGTCGATTACAGTTTCCAAAACAATTTTCACTTTCTGTTTATCAGGATTGCCAAACATTGGGGAACTTATATTCCCACATCTTAAAAGGCCTGCTTTAGTCTGCCAATCCATTTTTTCAAACCTAATTTGAATCCATATCAATTTCTGAAATCCCAGACAGCACAGAAAGACACATTCAAAGTGATGCATATTAGGACCAAGCCAAATTGGGAGTTATATTACCAAGTGTGTCATAATAGTATCTACAGATGTGACAAAGTCAACAATATAGGAAGCTAAAGTCAAGCTTTAAAGTTACGGATCACATGCAGTGTGACAGAAATATGGATTTCTATTTAATAGTTTAATAGATCTATAGTAATCCTCCATATGCTCAACCACCTCTATCCATACTGTACTGTTACTGACTCATATCCCTGATCATGGTTCATTACTCTAGGTAAATAATTTGCACTGTTACTGTGTGGTCAGTAAGTGCTGCTACATTTCACATTGTCACTTTAATATCACTGTCACTTTATTTTTATCTTTACTGCACTGCACAGGAGGCTCAGATGTTTTGTACTGTGTTAAATTAGTATTTTAGTATGTTAGTTAATTTGATAATTGAACGCCACTTACTCTGTTAATTTAGTGCTTAGTATGTTAGTGAATTTTGATAATTGTAAATATCTTATATTCCTTGATCTATGTCTTATGCATGCTACTATCCCTGTACTTGCCCTGTACTGCTGCAATACCAGAATTTCCCCTTTGGGGATCAATAAAGGACTATCTTATCTTATCTTATCTTAATAAGACAGATAACCCTCCTGGTGGGCAAGGAAAGCTTCCCCCTGCTTAACATGAAGAATCAACTGTCTTTGTTGCCAACTGTGTATTCTAACAAACTTTATATTTAAACTTTCGATGAAAAAAAAAGCTTTTTAGTTTGATAGACCAACAGGTGAGTGGGCAAGTCACCATTACACTTCTACAGAGCCCCTTCTGGAAAAAAAAAAAAATATTGAGAGAGGATTATATACAACAAATAGTGGATTACTGCTATCAGATTTGCGATTGTCCCGGTACATAACAAAAGAGAATCACAGCAAACAGACTTGCCCTGATACTGTTATAAGACATTGTGTCAGCTTGCGGAGAACAACAGGTGCGTTTTGAAATTATTTTACACAACATTTCTGCTCCAGAACGTTGACTGTCAGTGACAGGTGACAGTGATTCTCATGCTATTGCTAAATAACATTAGCAAGCTAATATTAGCTCAGTGGGACTCACAAATGCTATGCTGGTGCAAAATTTCTTGTCTCGTTCTCGTCCAAACAGCAGCATTAATGATCGTAACACTCAAAAAACACAAATAAACATCCACTTTTGTTAAGATTTTTACCCCAGTATTAGTGTCAAAGGAAGGAATGTCCTTTGGTTGAATCTGTAAACGTTTAAGGGATGTTATGTTTAGGGCTTTGCCTCTATTCCTGTGCAAGGGTCAAAACTGCCTAGAAGTCTTACTAAACATTAAAATGCTGTCTTCAATGATAACTAATGAAATTGTTCAAAATTGTGCCTAGAAACAATTTGTCTCCCTTTCCCTTCGATGGCTGTCTGTCTTTCACATCAGTAATATAGCTCTATGCCCTGGCATACATTAGTTGGTCATTAAATTGTGATGCATGTAGTTGATAAGCAAACCAGTCATTAAATAACTGTGCTGGAAACACTGTCAGAGTAAGCATTAGGACAAAACATGCAGAGTCTTGATATGGAGTAAAAGCAATTAAACTTGTAACAATTCAGATCTTATCTCCTTTGATATTGGACTGCCACAACGCCAGGACAGGCGGATTTACCACTACAATGAACTCATCGGAGGGAAAAACATCCTCTTAAATTCTAAAAGTTATCGTTTATCAAATATTGGTTAATAAACAAGGATTCCTTACGGACATACTCAAAAAGACCCCCTTCTGACTGTTTGAACTCAAATGTATTTGCAAGTGGAAAAAGAAAGAAATTAACCTCTTTAGCCCCAAAGGACCCAAATTTGGGTCTGCTGGGGCTCAGGAGAAAAGCTCCTTGACACGACAGCACAAGCAGCGAACTGTGCTTTAAGACGTCTGCGTAGATTCTCATTCATCCAGGACATGGTTATCTTGAAGATTCAAAAAACAAGGCAACTGGAATGTGTTGAGTTTGTTGGGAAGACATTTCACTTCTCATCCAAGAGCTTCTTCAGTTCCAAATGGCTGGTGATGGAATTTCATTCGAGACTCATTGGGCTCTAATTTCGTAGACCAGGCGCAGGCAGGGCGCACCTGCCCTGCGCCGCGCCAACAGGGTGTGTCCAGGGCATTTTGCAAGTTTCGTTCACGGCGCAGTCTGGCGCAGGCAGGCGCACCCACGCCTCCGTCTCTCCTACCGGCGCACGTAGCGGAGAGGGAGGAGATAAGACTTGAGTGGGTTTAACACAGCCGAGTGTGATCTTCACCAATCAAATGAACGGCTCTCCTCACCTTTAAATGCTCCGCGGGCGAGGCGCAGTGACAATTTCACCTCGGTGGCGAAGATGGTCAGAGCCACTGTCACTTTTACAGCAACTGGGAGAGCGCAAGGGCCACCGGGCCGCGCATCAGAGGTCACGATGCGCGTCACCGTGTGGACCACCTAGTGGGACAGATGTAATTTGTTCCTGTCTCATAAATAGGAGTACAAAATTAAGTTATAGTTACATTTAAACACAGCAGCATGCTAATCCATTCATCATGCTTGTGATCCACCCGCATTCCTGGTCTGTCATCACCAAATAGCAGAACCTTAGGTGAAAATATATCTCCTCCTCATCCTCCTTGCAATAATGTGCTCCATCTTTTTAGATCACGTTACGAATAAAGATTAAAACAGAGAAATACGGGCAATCGCAGGTAAATCCTTAAGACACCGACTGACTTACACTTATTCAGCGAGCGTCTCTCTCTTTTTTCTTTTCTTATGACTTTCATGAGATGAGAGAAGCCGGATACTCCGTATGGGATGATGTGGCTGTTTGTGGTTGGCTTGAGAGATGTGAACTCGTTAGTTATGACAAACGTCTCTGATCTGACATCAGATGTGACAGGACAATTAATATAGATACAAATGTATGTGCTGGTTCAGACGGTTACATTAAGTAGTGGTTACTGTGATTGTTTATTGCATTGAAATGTGCCTGACACTCTGGACACCTGCCTGTGAGGTTTTGGTGATGTGTGCGCACTGTGCGCCTGTCAGCCAAATTACCACTGCCCCGAGTGCGCCTCGCCTGCGCCGATAATAGACCAGGTTGGAGCTGGCAGGCTTTCAGTGCACCTTCAGCGTGGTTTTTTGGCACCAAATTGTCACTGCGCCAAGCTGAATCTCTCGACACCTCCCCCTGGTGCGCCGTCACATCTCGGCGCAGCTGGTCTACCAAATTGCCAAATTGGCTGCGCACGGTGGTGCGCCGGGCGAAATTACCACTGCGCGGGGTGTGCCAGGCTGCGCCACCCTGCGCCACCCTGAGTTGCGCCAGGAAAATTAGAGCCCATTGAGTCGTTTCTCCAACTCCTCCCCTTCCTTTGTTGTTGTTTTCTCCTCGAGAAAGATAAGTTTCTGCTTCCATCACCATCTGCTTTGAATCTTCAAGATGTGCCTTTAAGACTATAGTCATGTTGGCTTTTATTTGACAAATACATATATTTTTGACCTTTGGCTCAATATGCACTGTTTTTTCAAAATCCTTGCCTGAAACCTCTGTAATTTTATGAAACCTCTTTAATTTTTTCTCGGCATCACCTATAACACATAACAATAATCCTTTGTAGAGATGATGTAAAAATATTTTATTATTCATTTTTAGAGTTTTACAGCCACTCCAGCATCATTTCTAAGAGAGACATTCACAACAAAAAACTGTTTTTGTTTCAGGCAAGGATGAAATTTTCAAATTATTCTGACTTCTATCTTCATTTACTCTGTCCCAGTAACACATATACTGATAATTACACATCTGGACAAATCTCTCAAGTGTTACTTGTTGTGCGTTTATGATCAGTGGACAACTATTCACTGTGTCACTTAATAAAATTGACTATCAGAAATAATTAATAATACTTTACATTAAGTAATGGGATTTAATTTACATTTAATCTACCTCGGGGCACCACCCATAAAGGGAAATGATAGTCAATTTATTAAGTCAATCTGATAAAGGTTACTGACTATCAATTTGGAACTATGATTTACAATTAGCTTAATAAAAATAACCAAAGTTACCCAATCAATTGTCAGTCAAAGTTGAAGGATTTGGAGTTCTGCAGAGAAGAGGTTGGCAAGATTCATTCTTATGCAACATTAACAGACCAGAAACTGACTTTGTGTTCAAAATCATTTATTAACAAACAAACATGAAAACATACAATACCTAACCTAAGAAAGTCCTATGAACAAGTGTGTGTGTGTGTGTGGGGGGTGGGTGTGTGTGTGTGTGTGTGTATAACAAAGGCAAGATGGCTGCCTCTAAAGGATGTCTTAGGACCGCATGGCTCAAAGCATTTACAACCACGACTACATGGGGAGTGGTGGAGGAAAATGGTCTCTTTGTGTAAGGCTGATGTCTCTACATGAAGTGGTAAAGTTAAAATATAGTTAGCAGCAGTTAGCCATAGCTTAAAGCATAAAGAACATATTCAATAAAACAATGCAGCAATTGTAGAAATCGAAAAGTCCTGCGCTTAGCCGTACTATGCTAAACTATGTAAGGCCCAGTTACGTTACCAAGTCCATGTATGAAGAGGTGTCCTTTCTGGTGATGCTCTGCAAAGTCCTGTACTGCAGCTTTGGCGGTTTCCAGTGGGTTCCAGGCCGGTCTGGCCCTTCAGCTTCTGGCTCTGAAAACCACTGGTTGCTTCTTTGTCCCTGGAGTTAGCAGCTTGATGCTAACTCTGTCATGTTGCTTTTTGTTGTTTTGATCAGGAACTCCTGTTCCTTAAGCAGGCCCTCGCGTCGCTGTTTTTGGGAGGATTGTGGTGCTATAGTCTGCGTTGAGCAGGACTGTGGAAGAAGTCATGAGTTGTATTCCTGAGAAGAGACTGGAGAGACTCTGTGTCTCCTTCTACAGGCTGAGAAAAAGCTGAGAGAGAGCTGAGAGAGAGGAGCTGTGTCCCCTTCTCTCCACGGTTCAGAAAGAGAGAAAAAGACTGCATAGCAGAGCAGGGTCTTATTGTCCTTATCAGAGAGTTCACACCTACATGTGACCTGGGGGAGGGGGCAGATGGTCAGTCATCTTTGGTTCAGCCTTCTGCAGGGACATGTTCCTTTTAGCATGGATCCCAACATACTTTTATTATGACACCAACATTATTCAAATAAACCTTGTGGTTGCAGAGATACACTCTTTTCTTTATGGGTATGGGTTTCGAGCATAAGGCTTAAAAAAGGGGGTGGGGCTGAACAGCTGAAACGAACTAAACAATAACAAAATCCTCACTCCATAATATATATTTACAAATTGTCCATTTCCCCAGTGCACCTTAAGCTGAAGAAAAAAACACCATTGTGCGCAATGCCTCACCATAACAGCGATATATAAACAAACAAACAAAAAAAATGTATTCACTGTCTTCAAAGGGACCTGCAACAATGGTATCTGCCTTGTGGGCCTTGCAAACTTATAGTGTAACAATGAAAAAAAATTAATGAACATTTTATATATCAATTTTAGGGCCAGAAAGTCTTGACAGATGATGTTATAGCTGCCTACAAGGTGCCATCATGTCAGTCTGTGCATTAGTCTGACTTGCCAACAGAGAATGGGGCTCCCGGTAACACTGGGAACACAAATGCAGATTTACAACATCTAGACTGAACTACACCCAAATTTTGTTTGTGGCTTTAAAATTAGCTGTCCAGTTTATTGTTTATCTAAAATACATATGCTGTCAACAAACAGAGACAGAAGATGTTTTGAGATGCCTTTATAGCCTTAACTTGCTGATGAACAGGGTTGGGAAATGTCCCCAAACAGTTTTTCTGTCTTAATTTTCTTTTAATAATTCAGAGGAGCTTTGCATTGTGATATGACAAGGGAATTGTTGTCCTATCATTAGTTGTGCTTCAATGTAAATACACCCTGCTGTCCCATTAACTCATGCAGATTAAATGTTTTTAAAATAACTGCTTTGATTGAAAAATACATACAAATGTAGGACCCTGTTGTAGACAAATCTGGTATGTCCTTATTTTTTTTTAACAATACCTCCTTCAGCGGAAAAAAGGAATTGTGCATAGGATTTCAAATGAGACCAACAACTGTATGCTGACACTGAACTGCTGTGCGGAAGACAAGGTCAATCATTTTGCTTCAGCACTGAAGACCATCCTATGCCTCTTTTGGATTTGTCCTAAGAAGCATGTTTTTTTCATATTTTTCATGGCACAACTGGGATTTTACTATAACAAGTGAATCATTAGGTGACTCAAACTTACACGCAAACCACACAAACTTCTCCACATATATTTTTTTCAATAATTAATATCCTTTGTCATCAGTGTGTTGCCCAGAGGATCAACCAAAAATATACACTGGTTATTTTTTTGTAATATTGTGTGCAGCATTGTCCTCATTCAAGACTCTTGTGGGTCCGCTCTGCCCAAACAGGACACACCATAATTTTCCTAAGCGCTATGCATGACAAATTCTTGTACACAATTGAATGCCTGAATGAACACGAAACCTAATCTTGAATAGCCAGACGTCTGCCTCATCAACTTTACTGCGTCTGGAGAAATTGAGGCACAAAAAGTTTGTTAAAATAGCAGAGCAGAGACACAGTGAGATGTCTTAGTAACTTATACCACTCAAAACACTTCTATAGAAAACGTCTTTTTCCAAAGAAAAACCAATCAAAGGTGCACTTTTTCAAGAAATAAAAGTGAAGATGATAGAGTGAAAAAGACAGCACTGACTGAACAAATCACTGGAACTTGACAGGAGCTTGACATCAGTGTGAGAAAAATGGATGAACAAAAAGAGACAGTAATGAGTCTGTCTGACAGCTTTGTCTTTTTTGGGGGTCAAAAGATCAACTTGCTACACAAAAATTGGTCTTCCAATGGCCAAAGATAGCAGATACCAGTTCATGGTTGTCACTTTATTTGAAAATCAGAGGTATGGGATGGACGCCATTAAAATGCTTCTGTGTGTATGTGTGTGTCTATCAACCTAGCACAAGACCTCAAGAAATTTGTTTCTAATTCCTCCAAATACTGTCAAACTTGGTATCATGGCAATTTTGTGGATGGTAAAAGCACAAAGGGATCTGCACACCAAAGTAGCTCCCTTCAAGAATTAGATTTGAAAATCAGTGATGTTTCAAGCCCTCCTCCTCAGACTTACAAAGTGACTTGAGAGTGGCCATTTCATTTTTCATATTTTATTTTTTTAAAATTGGATTTTCTTTCTTTGTAAAACAGATATTCACTCTGACCAAGGATTATTCTAAGTCCGAGATCAAGATCATTGATCATATGGTCAACCCATGGTTGGAAAAGTGATATCTTGAAACCGTTTGTTTTTTCCTTCATCTGCTATGACCAGAGGCTGAATTTATTGAGCTTTGAATTCATTTTTTGCTAGTGTAAGACATATCACAAGATTGCCCTAGGGAATTTTCTTCAGACTTTGGAACAAATGCCCACTCGTGTGACTTAACAAATTAGATTTTGGAAGCCAGAGTTCAAGATTTCTTATGTTAAAATGTTATTGTTCTACAATATCGGAGAGTAGATTTCAAGTTTATTTTAATCATTTGCAGAATTATTCAGTCCAAGGAAGACATTATTTGACGTTCTTTCTGTCAGTACTGTTTTGTATCTGTCTCTTGTGCTGCCTCTTTGCAGAGTTGTCCATGTAAATGATAATGGTTCTCAACTGACCAACTGGTTAAATAAAGGTTTTTATAATAGCATTAATAACAATAAAAATAACAACAACAATGATAATAATAATAATAATAATAATAAGAAGAAGAATGACAAAAATAATAATAATTATTATTATTATAAGTGTTATTATTTATGTATTTTGTATTTATTATTGTTATTATTAAAGATCATAGGTTTAAGGTGAACTCCTAAGAATGCTTTAAGTGAATTTCTCCAATTTTTTCATTTATGTATAAACCAATTACATTTTTTAAGTCATAATTCAGGGTCATTGGGTCTCATATTCCTCTCCATGCCTGTAGAAATTACATGTTGAGGTGCCTTGAGATATATCCTTCAAATTTTGCAGACATGTCCACTTGACTCAAGCATTAACTTTTTGTACATTAAAATAAATAGATAAGCGTTGAGGGCATTGAGCCTTGTGTTCATCGTTTGCCTGTTTTGACTATATCACTAGAATGCTGCATTACATTGCATGTAAATCAAAGATAAACTAATTTTATTTTGGAGGTCAGAGGTCAAGGTCACTGCGCCTGTTTTTGCCCATTAGCCTGGGAATGTACCATCTTTAAGATGGTTTTGAGGATAATTAAAATAATTTTAGAGGCACAAGATCAAGGCCAATGTAACCATAAGTCTTGTTTCAGAACATGCATCTACGCCGTTAGATAAATGAGTCCCACTAACAACACTACCATTAAACCACCCAGCCATCCTTCTCATCCACCACTGCGCTTTACTGTCAGGCAATCTTATACATTTTAGAGAATCCTCAAGGTTTCTTAATCATTTTTTGTAACAGACGTATCAGAGCTCAGGGAGAACATAGGCCAATACACAAACAGAGAAACTTTGTTAACAATCAAACTACATTACATCAAACCTAGAATAAATTAAAGAAATTCTAATCACCTCACCTGTACCTCCACAGAAAAACGTTCCAAATCAAAGGCCACTCTTTCCCATTTTTTAAGGAAAGCCTCGGGACTTATATAAATATTTAACAATTTGCAAAGTTATGCAACATGTTTTGAAATTGTGCCTGACAATGTCATCTTTAATATAAGCTCTCCAGACAGTGGTTGCTTTGGAGGTGAAAGAAGAGGGGGTGCGTCATCCTCTGCAGTTTCATTTTTGCTAGATTCATTTTTAAGTATGCATCATGAGCTTCTGTCAAATTACTGGCAGGCAAGCACTATTGGGTCCTGTCTTGTCAGGACAGGTAGACAGGAAAAATAAAAAAAGCAAGGGGTGAAATCATATACCCAAGCCCCATGCAACCCAGCCAGTAACAAGGGCAAAAGAGCCACACTGTTGCTATATTTGCCATTGTCATTTCAATGCTTTTTTCAAACCATTTTTTTTCTCTTTCTCTGTGATCATTACATGTTTTGTTGTGTTTGTTTGCCCAAGACTGGCTGTGCTAGATGAATCTTGTGGTAATTTCTGTTAGAATCTGTCTCACCAAATAATAAAAGGTGGATCAGTTTCAGGAATGATTGAGGTTTACCCCTATGTAAGGAGCAAAAAGATATTACCATATCATAGAAGGAAGTCTATCTCTATCCTCTCTCAATGGGCTAACAAATGCTTTGTGTGCCTTAATATTGGGTTGGTTTTCTGATAAAGATGTAAATGAGGATATACAATTTGTTTGGACTCATAGGGCTCTAATTTCCTGGCGCAACGCAGGGTGGTGCAGGGTGGTGGAGCGTGGCGTACCCCACGCAATGATAATTTCATCCGGCACACCACCGTGCGCACCCAATTTGGCAATTTAGTAGACTGGCTGCGCTGAGATGGGTGTGGCGGTGCACCAGGGGGAGGTGTCAACAGATTCAGCTTGGCGCAGTGACAATTTCGTGCCAAAACACTGCGCGGAAGGTGCACTGAAAGCTTGCCAGTTCCAACCTTGTCTATTCTCGGCGCAGACGAAGCGTGCCCGGTGCAGTGGTAATTTGGCTGACAGGCGCACAGTGCGCACACATCACCAAAACCTCACAGGCAGGTATCCAGAGTGTCAGGCACATTTCAATGCAATAAACAATCACAGCAACCACTATTTGATGTAACCGTCTGAACCAGCACATACATTTGTATCTATATTAATTGTCCCGTCACATCTGATGTCAGATCAAAGGCGTTTGTCATAATGGAAACTCTGCGATGTCCTCTGCTGAGCTCATTGTGAAGCTGGTGGAGGGGCCGCCCCTGGTGGCCACTGTGTGCCTTCTTTGATTTGACAGCTTTCTTTTGGCTCATCTCTTTACATCATTGAACCGTTTTTTACATTGGGCAGCAGTTCTCAGAATATCTGGACAAACTTGATTGACAATATTCATAACTTCCTCCCAGGCTGTTTTTGCATCATCAGCCTGTGGAGGTCTGTTCACATTACCGTATATTCTGGTACTGGGAGCTTGGACCTCCCGGAACAGCACATCAGTTTCGTGGCACAGAAGTTTGGCCACCTGGAGCTGCTGCTGTCTTTGTCCATGATGAGGTGAAATTGACACTGCGCCTCATCCGCAGCACATTTAAAGGCAAGGAGAGGCATTCATTTGATTTGTGAAAATTACACTCGGCTGTGTTAAACCCACTCCCACCTTCTCTCCTCCCTCTTTGCCACTTGTGCCGGTGGGTGTGCCGGACTGCACCGTGCACGAAAATTGCAAAATGCCCTGGACACACCCCATTGGCGTGGTGCAGGCACAACGTGCGTGGTCTACGAAAATAGAGCCCATTGTCTTGAGGAAAGCTTTGAGCTTGTGTTTCTTATATTTCTGAAGTTGGTTGAGTTTCCCCTCAGTAGGACTTGTTTTGTTGATTATGTCAGCTTGACTCACACTGAAGATCAGTCATGTCAGTGTTGAGTATGTACAGTATTTTTTGTTTTGTTTTCTTTTCTTTTTTTGTGAATGGGTCATGTTTTTCTTATAATTTAAAAACTAAACCTAGCTCCTCAGAACTTCAGGTATATGGGCCTTTATCATGTAGTGTCTTGGCCTCCCTGAGTTGGATTTGATACCTCAGACTACATACTGAGGTGATCTGATATGCCTTCATTTAGCTTGATTAAGACATGTTGACACAAGCATTGACAAGCAATAGACACTGTCCTGTCCAGTGACAAAATCTGTGGCAGTGCACCTACCTGTTTCCCAAGACAATCCCCAGTAAGCCAGAAGTTTGTCAGTGAATGTGACAGAAACAATTGTGTTGCACCAGTCTTGACTCCTGGCCAGCACAGAGGGGCTCCATGGTCACTACAGCAGTCAATAAAGCCCAATGCGGTCCTCATGTTCCACTTTTTCCTCATTCTCTGTCTTCTGTCAGAAATGACACATGGTAACAAACAGACACAGTTCATCATGTTTTGATTCTTCTACTATTTTTTTTTAGCAAGCTTTACATAGTAAGATTGTATCCTCTGTCATGTCTGAATATACATTGATAATGCATTGTATGCACAAAAACAGTCAGCTTGGTATCTGAATGCCCAGAATACATGACAAACTTCTTAAATGCATTATATGAACAGGCTATGGTCACTAAGGAGAGACTGACATTTCATGCTAGAGGCTGTGTTGTGTTTAATTCATAAGTCTTTATAAGCTTAACCTGTAGTCAGTCCTGGGGAATACAGGACATAGCAGTGGTGTCTAAAGCCACATGTGAGCAGAACACCATCAGAAAAGGATCTTGAAATCAATATGAGAGACGATCTTGAGTTATTGGACAATTTGACGCATCACTATGCCTTTATAATAGTTTGTACCAACTTTACCTTAACCAGCAGCTCAGCAGAGACTGGCCAAAGAGGATAATTGCCAAATCTGGTCTCAAGGAGAATAAACGAACTGTGCCATGGGCAAAGCTGCACAAAGTCCAACAAAACCACATTAACAGATTAGCTTTGCAGTCAAGTAGGTAGGATTAGGCAACACTGTTATCTATAGTAGGCTACTTCACGTAAGGATGGGCATTAGGTTACAAACTCTCTGACACATAAAAGCAGGCCAGGTTTAAAAGCCAGCAGTGTAGCAGTATTGTAGGGCATGGCAACCGCATTTGAAGCAAGAGTACCTTAAGGGAACCCACGCATGTATGAGGAGAATATGTAAATGCATGTCGATTAAAATGGTAGCATAACTAATATGTAGCCACCAAAATAAACAAATACATAAAGGTTTTACAAAAGTTTTACACTAAGTTGCCTAGAGCTGAATGTAATACTTGTCCAAATGGAAACTCAGAATTTATTTTCTCTGAATTTCACATAAAATCTGAAATGATGTGGAAAAGGTCACATATCAATACAGGCAATGACAAACTGTATTCTTTGAGATTTCTGTTAAATATCTAAACCCAGTGTCATTGTTTTGACATGAGGACTCTTTTAGAGAATATTGGCACAGTAAGGGGGGCACAGCATGCAATAAAGAGAGGGAAAAGAGGGAAAGAGGAAAAGAGACAGAGAGCAGCCAAAAGAGGAGAGATAAGAGTATTTAGCCCATTATTTCCATGGGCTAGGTCAAAATGAATAAGAGTCAGCAAGAGAATGAAAAGTCGTCTTCAAAGAGCCAAGAAGACTTGGCTATTATTCTGTGTCTGAAAAGTGACACTCCAGTCTAAGTGTTCCGCTTTACAATGGCCTTGGGAGGTTAAAACCATGAATGTCAAAGTTGATTTCACACTCTGTAACTCTCTGGACCGTCTGATAGAAGTGGCAGCTGTGCACATACATACACACTGACGCATGAAAATACACACTATCATCTGTGGACGAATACTGTATGCAGACAAACAGAGAGATGTGCATGGAAACACACGCCAGCAGATAGACAAAGGTACAAATATGTATGCATGGGTAAATACATCAAAGACATCAGTTAAATATTATACAGTGTTAAAGGAAAGGTCAAACATATTTTTCAAGGAGTGCTTTACATGAAAATAAAATGTGTTTTATCTTTGACTGTATTTCTAAAGTGATTTATTAATTGGTAAATGTTGTACTAAGTTACATAATTCCAAGGTGACAGTCCAGAAAAGGGTTAGGTCTTAAGATTGATGCAGTGAGATGTTGTTGTCTTAAATCATGAAAAAACTCAGACTGCTGTGTAAATATTGACATTTTGTTTTAAGAAGATCCAAGCTCTTGGCATCTTCTCTGTCACTTTGACTTTCTACAGTATGATATCGCTCTCCTGATGATTGCACTTATGACTCAAATGTTAGTCATGTGTATAAAGGTCATTAACAAAAGAAGTTGTCAACAGTACAAATGGGATGGTGGTCTGTTTAAAGGAGTTAAATGCAGTATAATACATGATAAAAATTTAATTGATTTGCAAAGAAATAAATAGATGATTCCTACAACTGATGTTGAAAAATGTTATAAATATATGTACATGAACTAAATCAGTCAGAGTGTAAGCTCTTATTTCATTTAAGGCTGCCTGACTGGTTTTTAGGTATTTACAGAGCAGATTTCATTGTTTGGTCCAAACTCTGGCAGGATTGTTAATTCCTCTCCTTTCACTTTTCCTGCTCAAATTTGAGAGACAATTCACAGAAGTATTCCCACAACATCAGAAATAAACAAAAGACAAGAGATGTGCTGGACACTTCTGCTTGATGGTATGAAAACAAGACTTTGGACGCACACTATATATGTGTGTGTGTGTGTGTGTGTGTGTGTGTGTGTATGTATATACACACACACACACATTTATGTCTATGTATGTATGTATATATATATATATATCTATATATATCTATATCTATATCTATATATATATATATATATATATATATATATATATATATATATACACATATATGTGTGTGTGTGTGTGTATATATATATAGATATATATAGATATTTATATATATATGTATGTATGTATATATATATATATATATATATATATATATATATATATATATATATATATATATATATATATATATATGTATTTCTGTAGTGTGCCATTACAATCTGAACTCCATTATGCATAAAAATATTTTTTTTTGTGTGTGTTTTTCTTGTTTTTGGGTTGATTACACCAAGTGCAGATCACACGGAGTGTGCGAAGGAGTGCTTAAATGAGGAAGCACACTTCCTCTCATCTCTATGATTCATTGAACCTAAATTTGTGTTTTTTTAACAAATGCTTGGATATAACAACAAGCTTTAGGGTGGTTTAAGGTGCATCCCTTATTTTGAGACACACGCTTTCAAGCACACATGGGAGAATGTGTTGATTTGCTCTTTAAACAATATGAAGAAAGGATGAAAAAAATGACAACTGCTTCAGGTGGAAAATAGAAATGACACCTGCACTGCAATGTTTTTCACTTGACATACAAAAGGACTTTTACTATCTCCAGCATTTGTCTGGTCATTTATCATGTACATGTCAGCATACAGTAATGCAGCTGGTTGCTTATGTTAGTGCCTGTATGCTATTTGCTCCATGTGGTTTTGACTGTGAACTGACTTTTTTTGCTCTGTGGAAAATTATCAAAACACATGTTGTGTTTTGCAAGCTTGTATTAGTACTGTCAGTATTAGTTTGGCCAATATTTACCAGTTATCCTTTACACTATAACAGCCTGAAACGGAAGATAATGAATGGAAAAGCTGAGTCCTTCGAAAAATCTGCTTTTGATGCTTCCTTATTAAAAGCAAAACCAGTCATAAATTTGTCATGTGTTTTTAAAGTGTTTATTGCTGAAAATACAGCAATTAAGGTACTGTTTGATGGATCCTTTGCATGTGTTCTTGTGTTGGGGGGGGGGGTTCTCCCTGTTACACATCTCTTTGTGAAACTAAGAAAACCAGTTGTTTGGTGTATTTTTTATTCATTTCAGAACTGGGCACAAAGAGCCTTATGCCGTTTTTCACACATTTCGCACACAGAGACTGTAATCTTTGAAGAGGGCAGCTTTGGTTCAAATAGATCATTTCCCTCATGTCATTTCTCTCTCTCTCTCTCATCAGTTTCAGTTTCATCAGTTAAAGTCCCCAACACCACCCCCATTCCAAAGACTTCTTTAAACGTTTGTGGATTTATTACACAAAGATAGCTGCTACATTTAGGTGGAAGATGGAGGATGCAGAATCCAAGCTCCTCATTTTAAATGTTAGATTGTTTGCCAACATATGGTCAATCAGCACACTTAAGGCCAAAAATCCCCAGCTGTGCATGTTGAACCTTTATGTCATGGCAGACAGTACAAGAAGGGGAACGAAAAAAACAGCCCCTGTCCTTAAATCCAGTCAGAAAATGGCATTTTAATGACACAATTTGCACAGATGTTTCTGTCAGCCCCCTGCTGTGCACTGCATGTGGACTGTTTACTGCTGATTGTGTATAGGAATACGGTAAACACACCATGGTTAATGTCACATGGATGTTTCAGGAGGACAGGAAGTACAGCAGTCTTTTTGGGGAAAAAAAAATCTTCATACAGTTTTCTTGATAGAGTACTTGAATGTTTGGATAGTAAAACACTTCTCTTGAGGAAAGGATAGAAGAATTGGTAGTGTTTCTCTGTCTTATCATGAATAGTTGGTGGCTGTACATTGGCTCTGTAGTGGAAGGTTTGGTAAGTGCTCAGCAATTAGTCATAAGTGCTGTTTGCTGATAGTGGAAGATTACTGTTGCTGAGACCGAAGTGTTCACTGTCTGTCAAATTATCAGCAGAAGACGAGGCCGAGGTAGCAATTTGTCCTTAAGAAACAGAATGGAGTGGGACTTATCTGCTATCTCTGTGTGGAAATGGACTTCCAATAAAGATCAGCACAATATTGGGCTTTCAAACACCACTATACTGTGTGTTTTATGCCTTAAAGGCAAGAAAAGAAAAGACCTTTAAAGCTCAACGTTATTCTACAGTGTTTTGAAAAATACCATTCAGATGTCATTGGAATATTTCTGCCTTTGTTGGTTACGCAGGAAAAATTCTCTATCAATTTATATGTACTTTCATTTTTCAGCTGGACATCTTACAATAGTCTTCATTAAGAGTGTGTAAATGTAACAATGAAGTCACATACCGAAGTTAATGCATAAAGCAATGATTCCTCAAATGTTTGTGACTGATACAATAAAGTTTTTCAACAAATATTTGTGAAAGTGACTTGACATTGAAGATTTCACTGAGCAATAGCTTATGACAAATACAATGGGGCAGCAATCGCTCAATTTTGAGAGTAGCTCGGATGTGAGCTTTCACATAATGGCACACATTTTTGGAATGCCTTACTGGCAGGAAAGAAATGCTTTTCTCTTCTTGACATAATGGAGAATATGACAGTCATGATCTCTAACTACATATTTTTAAAATATTCTCTTTTTTAGATGATAGGCTGTTCTTTATCAAACACATGTACTGATGCATGAGGGTTCGTTCCTTTATTTAACAACAAACAGGAGCACCAAACTGACTTCTCCAAAGCCTGCCAACAAAAGTCATCATGACTTGATCAGAGTCTCACTGTCTGTCCTAAAAGTCCTGTCCCCAAAACCCTGAATAAAAGAGACAGCTGACAGTGATCCCGACACCATCAGTAGGGGTTGGACTTCATTCCCTGCCTTTGTTGTCATGTTTTCTTGTTGATATAAAGGCCAATGTAAAGCACATGGGGCAATTTAACAGTAACCAGCAGATTCTACTGAGCAAAGCAGTTAAATTTTCTAAGCTGGCAGCAATAAGTGTTGGTGGGATGCGATCTGAAACTAAGGTTGTAGATAGTGTCAGCAAATTAAAAAATAAAATAAAATAACAGCAGCTCTGGACACATGGTGTCTATGCTGTTGAAATGTATACGATTGCCAGACACTGCCACTGGGTCTGGATGAAGTGCTGGAGTGATTTCTGGTTGCTATCATTTATTGTAGCAATCTGATAAGCCTGAGGAAAAAAACCTGTAAGATCCAGAATTCAAGGAGTTCATTCTTGAATCAAAGCTTTAAGAAAATAATTTTAATTTGCTTAAGTTCTGTACCAATTGATGACCATGAGACCTGATGGCCCTGACCTTCTGATCTATAACTTCCAACATTTAATTGGATCATCCTTTATATCAAGTTAACATTTGTGTAAAACACAATAAAAAAAACCCCTCTAAAGTGTATTTGGGATATGATGCTCTTAAGCAAGGGATGATCATGAGTCCCAATGACCTTGAACTTTATTAGTGACTTCCAAAATTCTAATTTTTACTTGAGTCATTTCTGCAATTTTCGGGAGATCCTTTGGGTCTGCTTGAAATATGAGAGCTGATTGATAAGTTGTGAGCCTTATATTGAAGAAGATAAGCAGGGATGTCCTTTTTCAGCTCTACTATTCCCTGACTATTTAAGGCTGTGTACCCGAAGACTGGTGTCATTTGGTCAGTTTATGTCGAAGAGGTAGCACTCTAAAGTACGTATCATGGACTTTATTGACCATTTCTGAGGTTGCAACAGTGACAGGCTTTCCAGGACAGGCGTCATCCCCAAGGCTCTGCCTGCCACGCTTAAATTCCGCCACCCACCTTTTCACTGTAGCATATGAAGGGGCATCCATATCAGTATGGATATCCTTAGGTGCTAGACCTTTCTTATGCAAATATTGAATCACTGCTCTTTTAGCGATTTTGTCCATTTTGCAACAGTCGCTTGCCTTGTTTACTTTAGAGTGCTACCTCTTCGACATAAACTGGCCAAATGACACTAGTCTTCTGGTACAAAGCCTAAAATAGTCAGGGAAAAGTAGAGCTGAAAAAGGACATCCCTGCTTATCTTCTTCAATACAAGGCTCACAACTTATCAATCAGTCCTCGTATATGGTGTCCTCAGGCAAGGTATGACCATCAGGCCCAGTGAAGCTCAGGAACCTGGTCCTTTTAACCTTTGTTCCCTGAAATTTCACACTGAATGTCCACACTCGATTCTGAGAGTACATTGGTGCAAAGTTTGAGGGAAATCCTTTTCAGATTAATATAGATATGATATTCTCAAGCAAGGGATAATCACGAAGCCCAATGACCTTTTCTTTTGACCTGTGACTTCCAAAATGTAGTTGTTTTATCCTTGATAGAGAGAGTAGATATGTGCAAAACATTAAGACTACCTGTTCAGGCAAAATTGGGATATGTTGTTCATAAACAAGTTTTTCATGAGGCCAAATGACCTTGACCTCTTGACTTATCACTTCCATAGAGTCTACCTTTTAACACTAGGACTGCCAACAATCTAGCGCCCCTTCAAGCGCCGCAGCGGTCTATGAGACGGTCATGTGGGATTTCATTAATTTTGCCCAGTAACAAACTAATTACACATTTCTTTTGATGCTGTTACTTGAAGTTATGATGATTAAAGAATATATCACTGCCTCCTGTTTCTTGGTGCTTGTGGCTGCTGCAGCTCATGCTGCAAACACGATAGCGGCGGGAAAATCACTCCAGCCAAATGTTATGTCATTCAACAGCTGTCTGTGTGACAGCAGCAGCAGTTAGAGGTATAAATGGAAAACTCATGGCATGACAGGTTTGTGATTTTTATTTTAATAAATTTATTGGTATCCAAAAATCCCAAACCATCTGTCAGACCGCCATGGCGTCAATTTAGGTCATCCTTGAGCCTATGTGGGCGTAAGTCCAAATTTTAGTAAATCTCTAATAGCATAGAGAAATAATGTTTATGGGCAAAGAAATACCTTAAGGCACAATGACTTTGTACTCCAAAACCTAATCTAGCATCACTTATTGAGCAAGGGCATTTATGTGAAGTTTACTTTATATGACCCCAAAAGCCCTGACCTTTGACCTATGATCTCCAAATCAAATAAATACTCCATTGATAAGGAGTGGATTTTTTTTCTCAGGTTCAAAGGAAAGTCATTTAGAATTGTTTTTACAAGAGGGACCTGCACTACTTATACCTGAAATACAATGCCTCTGTCTTTGGCTCTTGAAGGCATCAGAACTGTGTCCCCCTACTACCGTGTGTGGAATTTCAAATAAGATCACTAAGTCAGTTTGTCAGGGGAATGTCAATCCTTTTTCATTTTTTCTAGAATAGTGACAAAACCATGTCTTTGTTTTCAAAGAATTTCATGCAAAATGTATCATTTTATATTGCCCCAATACCTGACCCTGAACAGTGAGTTATTATCTATTTTCTAGTGGCTTTATGATAATGTAAAACACCCATGGCATTCATGAAAAATAGTGTAAACCGCTTTTAAAAGTCAGATGCAGGTTAAGAATTCACCCACCCAGCTGGCAGCCCCCACTGTACACATGTACTAAAATGATTGCTCATATTTTGAATGAAAATCCATGAAAAAGACACACATTTCTCAGTATTGTAAACATTTTCAGGGTGTCAGGGGCTTTGATTGCAGTGCTGTTCCATAAGAAGATCATTTTAGATGAGACAGAGCATTAACAAACAGACAGACAGGTGACTCAGCGTGACATGGGGCGCCAATATCTGCTGACACAGAAAACAGCATCACAACAGTCATTTTCCAGCTGAGATAATTCATAAGCCCCCCGCGGTGATGATAATATCTCAGGAATATGTCGCTTAGCAGAGACTACCAGCACTCAGTTGCTGACTAAGGCCTACAACTGTGAGAGGCAGAGGCTGTTTTTTTGAAGATACATTAATTCTAATTCCTCCAGGAAACACCGCATGTTTGCATGCACGCAGCATTTTGAACACCAACTCTCATCCTGCTGGAGGCCATATCAGGTTATCCCAGGAAGCACGCCAAACCTAAAATTACAGCTATTACCGTGAGAACAAACTGTATGAACAGAGAAGAATAGGTGGGAGTTAAAAATATCAGCACGCATGGGTTTCTCTGCTTTTTTTTTTAGAGGCAACGTGCATTCTGTAATGAAAATGTGTAAGGTTTCACCTCACCTATGGATATAAATTGACTTGTTTATCACAGAACAATTGTTGCATATCTCTTTATAGATATGATTTGTGCAAAATTAGTATTGTGTGACGTAATAACTTGTTTATCACTGTTTTGAGCAGATTTTTGCTATAAACCTCTTTTTCTTCATTTAACATCAGAAACCTTTAAACAATTAAATATATTATATTATATTATATTATATTATATTGTTAGATCGAACAAGTACAAGTATATCATCATCATGTCAGGCAAAATGTACCATTTGATTAAAAGAATAGGGTATGTTGTTTGGCATTTAAAACCTCTAATATCAATAACAAGGAAGAGGGTTTAGGTCAAGCTCCGGCTGTCACATGTGGATGTGTCCTTGGGCAAAACACTTAACTGCAAGTTGCTCTGCACAGCTGTGTTAATGACATGTAACTGAATTTGAAGAGTATAGATGTTTTTTTGGTAAAATGAAGCAGGAAAACATGTGCATGCTGATACTACTTTAAAGGAGCTTTAAATGAGGCGGTGGTCCATTTTAGATCAAAGTAAGGCCCACAAGTTCCCTTTTATGAGAGCATGACTTTTTTTTGGTAGAAAAGATCTCCCACAGAAGCTTCAAAAAGGTAAATCTTTCATTTTTTTTGTTGGAGATACAGTCCATGCAGGAGCCTGATGAAGTAAATTTTTCATTCAAGTCTAAAAAAAGTCTGGAAGATTTTTTTTTCTAAATTTAAATAATTTATATAGAAATTACTTAGTAGTTTCTATGATATACATTAAAAAATTTAAGAAAATCAATTTCTTGTAATTAATTTCATTTTGAAAACAGACTTTTCCACATATTTCAGTGTAATTTATTTACTTACTTTATTCTCATTGTTGATGTTTTTGATTTCCTTCATCTTCACCACTTCTGTTCCCTGTCTCTGTGCCTTACCTGCTATCTTTTATCCCTCGTAAACCTTTCCTCTCTCACTATGTGCCTCCTTGTTTCCTCCCCCTCCGCTTTGTGCTCCCTCTGGTCTTGCCGTCACCCCTGTCATGCTGCAGCACAATGTGTCTGCTTGTTTCAGAAAAAAGGAAGCGCCATTATATGACTGTCTGCTCAACAAGGTGCTCCTGTTGTACATTTCCCTCTCCTTGCCTTCACCTCGCTGAGAAAGATGGAGGGATGATTAGATGGAGGAGAGAGGCCTTGAATGAGGGCAGTTGGGGGGTTAGGGAGATGTGGTGGGAGGGAGAAAGGTAAGAGAGAGTGGGGGTAAGGATGGGGCAGACATGTGAAAATCACTGAGCAACAGCGAGTGTGAGAGCCCTTCCATCTCTCAATCTTTCAGTCTGTTTCATCAGTTGATTGCTCCTATCAGACAGATTGAAGGAGGCTCCATCTCTCTGTCTGACCGCCTCGATAACAGCGCTGCAACTTGATTAGCTTTTCATCACCAGCCATCGCTTTCCACTCAAATTCTCCCTTTTTATTCCTATCAGGGCTCTTATTGAAGCAGACAAGTTGCCAGAAATAATGCTCTTATTTAAAGAATCAGTTTGGGGGGGCCATTAGAGATGAAGGCCAGACACTCAACAGTAACACGCCTGAGGATGCATGAAGTCTCATTGCAGTTAAATTAAATACATTTTAAGCACACCTCTGATGTCTATTAGTTTTATTACAGTAAAAGATAATTTTGTTGAATCTCAACCAAGATGTGTCAATTGTCCCTTAAGGAAAATTCACATTTTATGAAAACTGACTTCATGATCATAAAATTAAAGTTCCAAGGAGCTTTAGCTGTTAATTTAGCTTTATGTGTTCAACAAATTGTTGGACACAGAGCAGGAGTACAGAAAATCATCAAATCTAAAATGTGGAGCTGATTAAGAAGCTGTGCAATCGGTGCACAATTTGGGAGACGGTAAAAAACACAGAAAGAAAATGGTAGGTGACCAGCAAGCCTTCACATGACTGTTTGAGGATTTTTAAGAACGGTGTTTTAAGATCATTCAAAAAAAGGATAAATAGAGCAAACTGAATACCAATCATTCATTGATTGAAATGTTGTACTTTGCAAAAAAATCCCATATCTTGCAAAATACACTTTATAACAGTGTCTATACAATGATATAATATAATGATATGGATTTTAAGTCTGGAATAAAGTTTCTATCTATCTATCTATACAAAAATTCTGTCCAAACCCTTTCTGCAAATCTTCCCAACATAAGAAAAATCACTTTTCTCCCTCTATTGGTTGCTTCTTCATTTCAGAAAACTTGAGCAAAAACAGTCTGTTCAAGAATGTCACCTCAATAAAGTAATAATGATAATATGCCACCTACCTTTTATGGGGGACAGGTGTTTGTTCAGCCTCTGGAAAGAAAGAAAAGTCTATATAATGTTGCACAGCAACAGCAAACACAAGAGCACAGTCAAAGCCACAGCCAGTTCTTGAGAAGGGTGTGGTTACATACAGCTCATGGACTGGCCCTAAAACAGCCTGTTCCAAGCAGCAAACAAAATAGTTCATATGCATGCAAAAATGCAATAAAAGACTTGACACATTTTCATGTGGACTTGTCATTGAACTAATGTCCATCTATGCAGAGGAAAGGTGAAGGAAGTCTTGACATTAGTTCCTCATAGCCTGAGAAACTGCTGGTTAAAATTTGGTTTAGTTTTCCCTAAAAAAGTGTGTCCATAAGACATATGGGACCAGTGTTACCTTGTTGAAAGGAATTAAATTATGAGATCCTAAGGCCCCATCCACACTGAGATAAAAAACATTTTCATATTGAAACATTCTCTGTAAAGACGGCATTGTTTCAAGTATTGTGTTCATCCACACGAAAACACTGAAAACACTGTAGTACATATGCCAGACCTGTAAGTGGCACTGTAACACTGCTGCAGACAAATTTGTCTGCAGAAAATTTTGCTGTTAACGCCATAACAAGCTCAGTACCTTCTGCAGCACAAGCACAACACCATACAATCAAACCAATGTGGATACGCCTCGTCTTTGTGTGGATGGCCCACAAAAAAAGAAAACTCACGCTCACATCCCAACTTTTCTTTTTTGTAATGTCACATTTCTGTTTGCTTGACAAGTTGATCTAACCAGGGAATAACCTGGTTCAATAAAGGTTAAATAAATAAATAAATCTCAAGATCCTGCACTTTTTTATTGTAGTGATTCTTGATTGTGGCTGAAAGCGACAGCAAGGACAATGTTTTTCCAAAATTCAGTACCTAAGTTAAAACACATTTACCGATCTGCAGTCTGCCAGCATAGTGAAAATGCTCACTCTCATTCACATCATAACAACTTTGGGTTAATAATTTTACACATAGTACAAACGGCTTGTATGAATTAAATTACTTTATGTCCATTTTGAGCATATTTAATCAAGTCTGAAGTAAAGGCTAAAGTGAATTCTGAGGTGGAGAATTTACAGATTGTTGCATTAAGGTCACATGTCCTGGTGTGTTTGACCATTTACTTCATGTCCTGGGTGTCTAATAGGCAATGGGACGGCACGGTGGCCACAGACCAATATGCTCATAAGGTTGACTGGAGACTCCAAATTGACCTTAGGTATGAGTGTGAGCGTGAATGGTTGTCTGTCTCTCTATGTGGCCCTGGGATCGGCTGGTGTCCAGTTCAGGGTGTACCCCACCTCTCACCCAATGACAGCTGCGATAGGCTCCTGCTTCCCTGCGACCCTGAAAGGGATAAGCAGTATAGAAAATGAATGAATGAATGAATGAACAAAAAAAATGGAAAATTTTCCTCTCTGTAGGGGATCAAATGCAGGTCTTTTCCCCTCTCTCTTGGAAATACTCAAATCTGAGGGGGTGGGGAGGCTACAGGAGGCTGTGATAATGATAATGCCCTGATTGGCTGCCCAAATGATGTTTGATGGAAGGAGAAGGAGGCAAACTTCTAAACTATAGGCTGCAGAGCAAACTTCAAAACAGCCATGGCTCTCCCTGTGACAAGCAGAGATCCCAGGATGTGATAATTAAAAGATTTTAAGGCAGTGTTTTTCAACCTTGGGGTCAGGACCCCACGTGGGGTCACCTGGAATTCAGATGGGGTCGCCTGAAATGTCTGAAAAAAAAAAAAAATAGGCTACTGATAAAAATATATTTTTTTAACTAATTATTATCCTTTTTAAAATGAAAACACCACACACAATCTTAAACAACTGTATTCTATACTTTCACTTTCTCAAATGTAAATGTAGTTCAAATAAAATGCAGCATTTAAAAATATCTGAGCTGGCGCAACTTGATTGAAGGCCGTGATCATGTGACTTTACAGTAACTGGTTCCCTCACTTCATCTTAACACACAAACTTGCAGTCAGTAGGAAAAAAACATCATAACAAACCTCCATGGTTTGTACACTATAGCAAACATGATGAAAAACTAATTCTAGAAAAAAAATGTCTCTGGGGTCCCCAGAAATTTGTGATGCCAAAATGGGGACACCGACCAAAAAAGGTTGGAAACCACTTTTGTAAGGGCATTTTTCTTTAAAGGGGGATAGTGCATTTCTCCGTAAACTGAGTCTTTAGTAAAAGGTGTCATGTTCATCTGCTTCCCAACCCTTTCTAGCAACATTAATTGCAAAAAAAACAAAAAAACAAAAAGGATTTTGCGGGACATGGGACCTTTAAGCTCTTTTCTGAGAAGGCTGAACCCCTAGATTCCAGACAATTTGTTTTATTTCAGACATAATTAATTTAAATAAAGATATATATTTTTAAATCTGTAATTGTTTAGATTATTACTTTCCTTATTAAGAGGTCATGTAATAAATGGGTTTATTTATTGTGAGTGTGTTTTTATTGCAGATAAATTTCACATAATATAATACAGAGAGAATCTGCTGCATATCAAGATTTCAATGCAGACTTTGTGTTTTATTTGAGAGTCATGAGTGCAAAAGACGGAGTTTGTAATGAAATACTGCTTGTGCTGATGGAGAGTCCAGTCTTCCTTCAGTAACTTTGAAAATGTTCTTGTGTGTTTCTTCTATTTTAGCCTGTAAGAACATCACAAGTGCCAACAAGCCAGCAGGAAGCCAATTAGACAGTCACCTGCAGGAAGCTCTACGTGTAAGAAGCTTAACTTTTTGACACTCATCCAAGAAGATGACCTTGTATTTCACTACTGTGTGACTAAAAGTTTGTTTCTGTTTGAGAAACATCAGTAACTCCTCAAAATGTCCAGCTAGTCAGCTATCAGGACAAAGGTTTATTGAGTCAGCCCAGCTTAAGTATAGCTTTGGCACCTATGGTGAGTATAAGCTAATATATTCTAAGTTTTCTTTTGCCAGGAGGTCCATTAGTTTCTTCAAAGCTTGCCACAGAGTTTGTGGAGGGTTATGTATCCATTAGATACTCAATAGGTAGTATTTGTCATTCATGAGCTGTATAAAGATTCCTGAATTTATGCCTGCAGGCCAGTTGGGAAAACAAGCTACTTCAGTCGGCCCAAAACAACTTAAAATGAGCTTTTCATAGACTTCAAAGTGTCATTTTTAGCTCTTGTTCATGAACTCACAAAGTCAACACCATGGGCAGCCTGCAAACTGAGCAATGGTCCCTCATGTTCAAACTTTATCTCCTGTCTTATGTATACGGAGTCAAACTGCTGGATAAATCAGCACCTCTGAATTCTATATTAATAATGATTGCATCAGCCAGGGAGCCAAGAGTGACTTATGATTTTATAGATGCATACGCTAAGGTTTATCACAGCAAGTGAGCTGTTTGTGTGAGAGCCAAAGAGCCAGAGAACCTTTAGACCATGGGTATTCAATTAAAAGTCACTGAGGTCCAGTTATTAACATTTCTTCCAAGTAAAAGGTCCAAACCAAAGTGTCTTATAGCCTATGTCCACATTTTCATGTTTTCAACAACAGCTCTTTTACCATAAATAAAAGTAGTGCCAGGCAAATAAATTTAAGGCCTTTATTTCAGATTAACCCTTGTGGGTAAACAGGGACATTTTTGTCCTTTCAGGCAATTTTTTGCTCATCTTTTGGCCATAATTTTGGTTTTTACTCAGTATGGAATTATTTTTTGTAGGAAGGTGTTTTTCATGAGAAGTCTTAAAATAAAAACCCTTTACAGAGTAATTAAAAAACACAACCAAAATCAATAAAAACAACAGACAAAGGTGACACAAGGTTAAAATGCATCAGAGAAATTAGAGAGAATATGCAACTTGGAACAGATGTGTTTTGAATTATGATTTGAACTGTGGTAGAGAGTCAATGTTTCTGATATCTGATGAATAAATACAAGGTGGCTGTTTTTAGGAAAAAACAACTGCATATAGAGCATTGACTAAAAATTTGACTTCTCTTTTTGCCTAAATTAAAGAGGTCCCAGCCTTAAAAAAACTGAAGGCCTACACTGAAGTCCAAAAAGTCAACATCTTCAGAAAACAATAAATACACTTAAAAGTACAATCATCTGTCATCTGAAACTGCTTTTCTGCTACACTGTTGCAATATAATGTAACAGAAGAAGAGATACAAGAAGTGATAGGAAGATGAATATGTTATTTGCTCAGGTTCCAGATTTCAATCACTCGCTCTCAAAACGTGAAACATTCAAAAACAAACTAGTGTGAAGAACTGTAGAACAGCAACAATAAAATAATAAAAACAAATGATCAACTCAATTTGTAAACAATTAGAAAATTAACCTGACAAATGAACAGGATCAGCACATTGGACAGTGCAGCACCACTACAACGCACACTCAGGGCAAAAGCTCTTGGGCCTCTGTGCAGGTCACTTGCAGGTGACAAGGGTCTTGTTTTTTTTTGGACAGGCTGTTTATTTGGCAGTGCCTCCTGTTTGCTGGTGCTTTATGGCTGCTGCAGCTCATACTGCAAACATGATTGTGGTGGGAAAATCACCTCGGCTAAATGTACCATTATGTCTCATTCCTCAGCTGTCTGTGTGATGGCAGCTGCGGTTACAGAACATATATTTGGGAAAACTCATGGCATGACAGGCTTGTTACCAGACCGCCATAGTGGTTCTAGTGTTAGTATGAGTAGCAGCACCTGCTGTCTATAGTCACAACCATCAGAAAAAAATGCTCCATTAAAATCTCTTGTGGTGAATTTATCAGAGATTGGTCAATGGTCCGGATGGAACCATCACTCTGTCTGGATACAGACCAAGGTCCGCCATTTGGTGATGCCTGCTTCAGAGCAACAGAGTCAGAATGCACACATTTTCATTGTCAAATCTTTACACACACATACACACATCTGCACAAGCACCCACACTCCAGCAGATTTATTGCTGACAGGAGCTTTACAATAGGCATCCATTTCCAGCAACAGATGTTGGCTTGACACAGGATGTATTGGACTTCAATGAGAGCAGCCAAAGTGAGAGAGTGAAATAAATAGAGGGCTGTGACAGAGACCGCAAGAGAAGTTTTTCAGAAGGAAAAATGTTACAAAGAAGGATGAAAAACAAGAAAAGAAAACAGTGTACAAATTAACTGTGCAGTTATGGGAATACAAACTCTAATTCTGTTGTGATGATGCGTTAAGCGTACTGTAATTTCCAGACTACAAGTCGCTACTTTTTCCCACCCTTTGAACCCTGTGATGCGTCTAATTTATAGTTTTTTTTTAATTAAATCTAGCCTCGTCACATCAAATTTAATTTAGGGTTAAAAAATCTGTCTGTGTAACATATATGTGTGTAAATATCTCAAGTTACAACATAGACAGTGCCGGAGCATGTAAGCAAAGTGGAGCGATGAAATTCCAGCTCCTCGTGCACAGAGCTATTCCTTGCGCCCGCTCGTCCTCAGAGGAGCCACCCCTAAATATCCTTCCACCTTCCACTAAAACTTCCACCAGCTTCAGACGCATGGTGTGAGTGGTACCAGAGCAAAACTGGAGCTGGAAGGAGCAAAAGATATGGTGACGCTCCAGCTTTTAAAAAAAAAAAAAAAAACGCTCCACGCTCTGGCCAAAGTCCTTCCACTTGTGCTCCCCCTCGCTCCAGCTCAGCTGCGCTCACCGCACACCTGCAGCCTATAGAGAAGATATACAGAAGTGCAGCCTATATGTGTGGAGTTCTTCTTAAATTTAGTGTATGTGGCTTATATTCAGGTGTGCTCAATAGCCTGAAATTTACGGTAAGTAAAAACTAAATGCAATGATGTGAAAATCCTTTTGGATTTTTATTCAATTTAATGTAATACAAAAACAAGACATTCAGTGATTAAACTGATAAATCTCTTCTTTTTTGGCAAATATTCACTATTTTAGATTTGATGCCTGCAACATGTTCAAATAAAGATGGGGCAGGGACATGTTTACACCTGTATTACCCACATTAATCTGGTGCACTCAATAAGCATTTGAGAACTGAGGACATTATTCACTGAAGCTTTGCAATTCGACTACTTTCCCATTATTGCTTGATCTACAACTTCAGTTGCTCAACAGAGCAGGGTCTTGGAACTTATGTTCATAATGCATCATGCATTTTCAATGGGAGGCAGATCTGCAGGCAGCCTAGTCAAGTTCCTGCATGCCTGAAAGCCATGCTTGACATGCAGAGTTATGGCTTTGCATTGTCCTGCTGACATGAGCAGAGATGTACCTGAAAAAGATGTCACTTGGATGTCACCCAAAACTTGTATGTTTCCTTCAGTGTTAATGATGCCTTCACAGATGTGCAAGTTAACCATGCCATGGGCACTAACACCCTCTCATACCATCACAGATGCTGGCTTTTGAGCTTTGTGCCGATAACACTCTGGTGGTCCTTTTGTTCTTTAGCCTGGAGGACACAAAGTCCATCATTTCCAGAAACAATTTGAAATGTGGACTTGTCAGACCACAGCACACTTTTCCTCTTCCATCTCAGATGAGCATAAGCCCAGAGAAGCCTGCAGCATTTCTGGGTGATGTTGATATCAGGCTTTCACTTTGAATGGTGAGTTTTAACTTGCACTTGTAGGTGTAATAAAATTTTTTGTCGACTGACAATGGTTTTCTGAAGTGTTCCTGAGCTCATGTGGTGATACCCTTCATAGAATGATGTCAGTGTTTTTACACACTGCTGCCTGAGGGATTGAAGGTCAATGGTCAAAGGTTCCATGTTGGTTTTAGGTCATGCTGCATAAGTGCAGAGATTTTTTTGGATTCTTTGAATGTTCTGATGATACTATGGACTGTAGTAGATGAAATCCCTATATTCCTTGCGATTGTGCAGTTGTTCACAAAGTGATAAACCTCACCCTGTCCTTGCTTGTGAACAGCTGAGTCTTTTGGGGATGACATTGGGGTTGCTCACCTGTTGTCAATTAACCTGTAAACCTGTTCTTGAACAAGTATTTTTTGAGCATTCCTCACCTTTCCCAGCTTTTTGTTGCCCCTGTCCCTCCTTTTTAGGAATGTGTTTCAGGTATCAAATTCAAAATAGGTTTCAACAATAAATATCTTGTCTTTGTATTTTATTCAGTTGAATAAAGGTTGGAAAGTATTTGCAAATTGTATTCTGTTTTGATCTACATTTTACACAATGTCCCAACTCTATTAGAATTGACGTCCTTCTGTAATCATAAATACATAAAAAACAGCAAACATTTTTTTGTTTTTGTTTTTACATTAAGGGTCTAAAATTTTAACAGCACTGATAGACGTTATTGTCACTTTTAATTTAATAATCCTTTTTCTTCCAAACAAATGTATAAATACATAATGCTGGTTTAATCTGTAAAAATATCTGACAGCTACATGGGATGAAGATTTATAGCATCAGATTTGAGAGCAAAGTTTTGCTAGTGTTTGCACAGTGGAACCCTGATAGAGAGATTATCTTGTGCACCAACACTAAAGTTCTAGTGTTTACTCAGGCCTGAGCTTTCTGTGTTGGAAATACCAACATATCTCTTTCATTTTCAAGGTACAGGATATGATTATAGAGGTGAGCTGTACTTAAAGCACAAGAGGGAAAAGCTGGTACACCATGAGAAAGGAAACTCTGATCTATTGATGCACCAAAAGCCAAACATTGTTGTTCTGCAAAGTAAGTGCAATAGAGTGGGGATGTCCAAACTACAGCGGCCAACTGCAGCCTGTGGTCTGTTTTTAATTGGCCTGCAGCAAAGTCTGAAGTCAAAGTTAACTGTGCTTGACTGTATTGTTCTACTTCTTTTCATCATTTGACCAAAACTAAGAGACAACAAAAGCATATTTGCATCCAAAATAATTATGATAAAGTCTTCTATTATTTATATGTTATCCTGATGGATAAAGAAAAACCGATTACTGTAGTAAAGCTGCATGACTTGTGCTCATTAGCTTCAGTGTCTGCTCTGTCTCATGGAATGATTAACAAAGACTCCCATTCCAGACAAATACCAGCTGAGTTCCAGCCAGGTACCAGATAGCCAGCCACCTTCCAGTCAATGTGTAACTACACCTTTTATGGCATTTCTCATGCAATGTCAACTCATTTTATTTTGTATAATAATAATTATATATATATATATATAAGCCTGTGCTGCAGTTTCACACATTGGTCTACTATAGCTTACAATTTTTTACCCTCTAGGCCTCCAGGTCTTTAATGCACCAATTATCTCCAGGCATGAACACCCCAAAATTGCAAGAATTTTGCAGTTCACTCTTGTTTTGTGTTTGTTTATACAGAAGAGCAGGTTTGGAACTCCCTTTCTGCCATACTGCCTCTTTCTCACCCAGAGCATGGCCTGAGACACATTTGTTTAAGACACACTTTATCACAGTTCAGACTGTTGCTGAAAGAGAAACGTTTAGCACATTTCTTAAACAGAATGAGTTTGTTTGTTGTTTCCTCTCACACTGCAGCAGCAACACAGAATAATGTGTTAAAATCCCCCCTGAAAACTGTTCATTAAAAGTAATATTACAATTAAAAAAGAAAAACAATCCATTGATAGTAAATTTTCATTTGCATTTATCACCCAAAAGAGGGAGAATGTCTTTCTTCTTTTTTCACAGGTTTCTGTTAATTTTTTCCCTTTGTTTCGTTGACTGACATTGTTGCACTTTATATCTGATGTATGATATTTACTTAGGTGGTGCAATAGTTTACCTATCAGTGTTTCTTGGGTGTGGTTTATAGAAGTTATTTGCAGGCTTCTACCACTCCCACACACATGCTTTTTTAAATATGTTTTTGTGTGCATTGTGTTCCTTTCACTGTGTTAAGTAAAAATAAAATAAATAAATAAAATAATGCTGTCATTTTTAGGAGACGAATCAAATAATCTTGTTTTTTTTTGTAACTAACACATCTCTCATTATGAATCTTTGCTATAGAGAACCCCAACCGAACATCTGGGCAACCACCTGAATGTGGCTGCAAGTTTAAGACATTGTAATTGAAAAGTCCAGTTTGTATGTTTGTTGTTACATGGATGCATAAGCTTGAATCTCATTGTTTGTCAACCAGCTAAAACTCCTTTTAGGTCATTTAGCTCTTTCCGCATGAAAAAAATGCTTGCTATGCACAACCACAAAGACATCCGACAGCTTACATTCACCACCTTATCAAATCTTTTTTTAAGAATTTTCCACATGTCCCCAATTAACTTGATGGCTGTTGTGCAATAGCTACTGATGGCAAAACACTCAAAACCCAAAACACAGAATGACAAAGAGCAAATCTCTTCTTTCATTAGTTCTTACTTCTTTTTCAACCTGAAGGCAGAAGGGTTTGATTTGTTTTTATTTACAGGTTAAAATAGTGAAGATAAAACAAAAAGTGACATTTCTACAAAGGCTCGGAGCTTGACATGGCTTTTTATGACACTAATGACACAAGTAACCTCTCTTGGTCTAATTGTCCCTGGTCATTACCCAGGTCATAGTATTGACCTGTATTGATGATTTTTCCAATGAATGTAGCAGTTAGTGTCCGACATGTCTGCAAGCCAATAGGTTGCACAGTTACATAGATTTATATTCCTGCAGGGCTGATTCATCAGACACAAACTGGAAGAGGCAGTGAGCTGATTTGTCATGAGAAGGTATCAAGACTGATCACTTTTGTTAACAACTATGCCCTTATTTATACTTCTGAACCAAAATGCATTATAGTCAATTGACAACAGCAGTACATCCAACGTCCACAGGACTGAGCGATGTCTGCAAATGGTCAATAGTTGTGCTGCTTGGTAGACAAAAGCATCTCTCCTCACAACAGCTGTAGTCTTTAATTTTCTTGGCAAATGTGTGACTTTTTGTTTTTTGTAACTTTAATGTCATGGTGACAATTTATTCACATTCATCTGTTACACAGTCGTCACCTCATTTACTTACCTAATTTTCTTTTAAGCTGGCAAATTAAACATGAATTACAAGATTGGATCATTAATTTAAACTGATTGCACTTGCCACCAAGTTTGGATGTGCTTTTCATGGCTGATTTGAATGAATAAGGAGGATAACTTTCTATAGCCACAGGAGCTAATGTTGTCTTAGTAGGGAAGGAGTTTATCTTAATTGAACAATAATGTATTGATACACTTTAGCGGAGGATAAAAACTATGATGTCTATGGGTATTAGACTCCTTTGTGATGTCTTTGTGAATTTTTAATGATAGCAGGAATATATATCTATATCTATATCTATATATATATCTATATATATATCTATATATATATATATATATATATATATATAGAGAGAGAGAGAGAGAGAGAGAGAGAGAGAGAAATAGATACATAGATAGATAGATATTTATTTACCCATTTACTCTGCTGAAATCATCACAAATATTGATAGCACTAGCATTCATGACAGAAATGTAAGTGTAATTCCCTGTTGCATGCCAGCCATTAGATGTGCTGAAGAGCACGGTTAAATGACTCTTGGGACAAGCAGAGGCACACTGCCTCTTAGCTCTATAACATATAAACAAACATAATTGGAGTTGCCATTATGTACACTGATGTTAAACTGTGAAGTGTTTTACTGTTGTGCATTTTTGCACTAGGAACAAGCCAAGTTCTGGACTTACTGTGAACTTTTGAATCTGTGCCCATCCCCCTAAAAGATAAGGCTCATAGTGGACCACATAATTAAGACTTTAGACCAGGTATTTGGTGGTCTAAGGTGCTTTCATTTTCTGCGTCCTTGAGACAGGAACGCAACAACAACAACAACAAAAACAACACTGGGTGTAAACATGAGCTTATGGTCATTTTTTTAATCAAACAACATGAGTGCTGGATGTCAAAATGACAACTGAGTCAAAAGGAAAATTGGAAAGACACTTGTGCTACACACAACATCTGCAGCAACATGTATGAAGAGCAATGATATTGTGGCATAGTGGGACTTCACCCCGAGGAGAGGATGGCGCAGAGTGTGACATATTGTGCCCAAAGCGTAGTTTTCTCTGTACACACAGGGACACTCTAAGGAGAACTTTTAAAATGCTTCACCTGGGCAGAAGTTTTCCAAATTAAGCATTCACTGTGACCCAAAACTTTATGTGTGGACAGAAGACCAAAAAGCACAGAAAAAGCACTAACGTCTGGACAGAGCCTCTATCTGTAAGTCAGCACACCATGTGCAGCAACAGCCCAGCTAAACAATGTTCTTTTTGTTCAAACCCAAAAATAGATTTATTGTGTTTGTTTAACTATTTTACAATGGCAATGAGCTTGGATTATGTGTCTTCTCCTATAAAATATAATTAAAGTATGGCTAATATGTCTCTACTTCAGACAAAATATTACAGCAGAGGATGCACAAGACTGAGTGGGCCCAATAATGTGCTCGGCGCAAAGTGTTTTGGCCGATGGTGCAGGTGTCTCCTCTGGTTAAGGCCCAGCTCTAATGCTCCAGGACACATTAGAGCTACAGGAACCCATCCACAAGATCAAAACACACATTTCACTGAGCTTGGTTTGCTCACATGAATGCATAGACAGAAGTTCACCTCTTCTGTAAAATATCAGAGTATTTGTTGAGTACAGAGAGCTGAGAGATGGAGTGGCTTTTTTGCAATGCACCTTGGTGCATCATTCCCATATGCTCTGGTGTGTAGTATTACCAGAAACAAGAAAAAACAACATGGGATTAAAGTTTTCTCAAAACAAGGAGCTACATTTCTAATATTTGGATTCATACCAATGAACCTCATGAAAAAGCTATGCTCACAGATAACAAAATGGGATATCCAGTGTGTTTTACATGTAACAGAGAACAGAGCCAATCAATGAAACAAGCAGGGAAATGAGAAAATAAACTGCTTGAAGCCGAAGCTATTTGATGTAAAGTTAACAAGTTTATCATTAACTTAAACCTACCTGATCCTGACAGTTTAAACTGGAGATTTAAGTAAATAAGGTTAAGTTAATGCAGAAATGTCTGGTTTAGTTTATTTTACTCTGGATCCTTCTGTGCCAAAAAGCACTTGAACCTGAGCATTGACATATATCATACGGTGTTCTGTGTGTGTTCACACAACTAAATATACTATAAACAAAGTAAAATGCCAGCTGACCGGCATACGCTTGATGTGAAGGGACTGAAAGCTGGCATTCTCATTGGTTTTGTCCATGTTACACCCAAAACAAACCCATGTATAATTAAGGCACACAGTCCATTCCCTTTGCACCCTGTGCCTGGCTTTGCACCAAGAAAATTAATTGTTAAAATAGCAAAACATAGACTGACACACCCCAAAACACCATGGGACATGCACCTCTAGACAACACGCTTTACGCCATTAAAAGCCCGGTGCATTAACTGGTGACTGATTTTCAGGGTTAAAAAATGTGAAACAGGGTCCCTACAGATTTGACTTTTATTTCCATCCTTACCCATGAGTTTTATTTGTAAACTCTACTGGAATGCTCTATTAAAGTACCAGGAATTATATTATATTTCATCATATTCAAATAAAAGCTACATTGAACAGCAGTAAAACACTTATGCATGGACATTTCAATGTAGAAATGGAGGGTTTGTCATTTATCAGAGGGATTGGGTAACTCACTCAAAGGATTTACAAATTTACATTGGCTGATATTTCATGTCATGTCCCTTTAAGAAATGAGAAATGGGACTTAGCATGATTCATGTTGCTCATGCTGCCAGCTTTCTCTGCCAGCTTCTCCAATACAAGTAAGTCGTCTTACACAGCTAGTGTGAAGTTGACACTCAGTATTTGTGTGTGTTTGTGTGTGCACATGTGTAGTGTGTGTGTTAGGTCTATGAATTTTGGGCTGTTGTGTGAGGATGACAGTTTGGGAGCTTAGAGAGAGAGGAGGAGACGAAAGAGCGCAAGCACTGAGAGGAGGAGGAGAGGGAGTAGAGCTGGAGAGGTTTCATGACGGGCGGTTTATATCCTTCCTCTTATTTCTTATTTCCTTTCCTCTGTCTCAGTCACATACACACTCATACACTTGCTTACTCAGAGCCAGTCAGTCCCAGCAGACTCTCTCCAGAGGAGATAAGGCTGAAAGACAGACAGGGGTCACACTGTATTAGTTAGCCACAGGGATGGGAGTAAGTGTGTGTGTCAGTGTGTGTGAAGAATATAATGCACTAAAGCCATTGCACAGCAGGGTTTAGGAAGACAAGTGTGAGTAGAAAATACATTCTTATACCAGAATAATACATATTTGTAGGATATAAAATGAACCCATTTCAAACTTGATTCCTATTTGAGTCTCAGGTGCCTCATCTGTCCAGCTCACCAAAACCACCCTGACTTTTAAACCTTGCAAAGTTTTTTGCCGCATGTTCTGCAGTGAACTTTTCCAATAGATTGTCATATCTATCAGGGGTGCTACTAGAAATTCTAGGCCCCATGAAAATATATCAAATTGAGCCCCCCCCCCCCCCCCCCCCCCCCCCCCCCCAGCTCTGCACAGCTTCTCAAACCAAGCACCTGTAAAGCAAATTATTTAATGGATATGGCAAGACATATGTTTTTGATGGTTTCTTCATGGTCATTTTCAGACCATGGAGAAAGTACTCCTCTGATAAATTTTATGGACTAAGTGGTTTATTTAACTTTGTACTTTACAGGGATTTCTGTCATTTTATCATTTTAACGATGTAGAATGTTTTTTTTTTTTTTATTTATCATATAATTAGTTTTAATGAGTCTCTGATCTTTTAATCTGTAAAAGTTCAAAGCTAATGCCTCTACCAACATATCAGTTCTCCTGTACGATGCTGATCCAATTAAAAAAGCCTGAGTGAGCTATGGAAGAGAATGCTGGAGTTGCCAGGTCTGCGTATTATAAGCGACTTTCGGCTTCTTTTCTTGGAAATTGCTTGTAAATATTGGAAGCTGCAATTTGCGTTTAAACCCAGAAGGGATCTGCTGCACTCTCTACTACCAATATAAACTCAATTTAGAGGTTACACGAATTATTTTCTCACTTTATACACAAACGTAAATTTTACTGTAAAAAGAGGGGTAAAAATGATGTTTCCACCAAAAAGAAATCCTTTTAGTCTGAATTAAGTTTATTCCTAATGTCCCTATTACTGTTTTCAACACAATAAAGCTGTAGAAGAACAACATAAAACTTATATGAACGCTTGACTATGTCTGTTTGGTAACAACAATCAAAGTTAGACAGACTGCTTAGTGATAACAGAGTCAGAAATAACAATTGCCCTTCCCTTCACTTCTGTATAAAGAAAAGGATGTTCCACCTCCAAACAAAAGGATGTTGAATAAGTTAATTAAAAGCCAAATAAGAAAAAAAAATGTCACAGTGAAATTGAAATGTACTGTAGATGAAAATTAAAACATGCTTTATGTAGGTTTCTCTAAAAAAAAAAAATCTATAATATTGCATCAGAAAAAAAAATATAGCTGGAAGTTGCTTGTTTAGGCTTGTTTTTATTGACCTGGTTGCTTTTTTTAGTTGAAAAATCTGGCAACACTGCTAGATGCAACAATGGTGAGTCCGGAGTGGTCTGTAGAGTTAAAGCTCGTTTGTCAGGATAGAAGCACAGGCACTACTTCATCGTCACAGATGTAAAAGGCAAGAACATACATGTGAAGTGAACATTAGTGTCCCAGAGCAAAGTGATTGTCCATGTCCGTTGTGAGTCACTCTAAAAAGCTAGTGACCAAAAACACAGGTAAAACTGTTACAGCGCTGCTGGTAGCAGGCCAGGTAACAACAAGGAAGGAAAGGGAGAAAGAACCACGCCGTTCAAGCAGCAAACGTGTTTTATAAAAAAGTAACGCATCAATTACTTTCCCTGGTAATGAATTACATTTACGAAGGAGTAATTCCAAAGCAATTTGCCCAACACTGTTAATTAGGGATCTAATTATCCCAAATTTATGCTTTAACTTGATACATTGATTTATGCCAGTGCTACATGTGTAAGTGAGCCTGTAAAGCATACATATATGCTGGTATACACTTTATTTCATGGCGCATTATCATAAAATGATAGGGCAAAATGGAGCAATCTAAGAAAAACAGAAGCTCAAATTTCAATATGTCAAAAACACCAAACGTTTTAAACTGGATTCAAGTGACTAATTGAAATGATTACCGTCACAGTAACATATTTGTTTATTGTCCTGAATGGATGTTAAAATTGACAGTAAACAATGGGCCAGAGGATTTTTTTCTATCTCATAAGAAAGAAGATAAAGCTGTTTAATAATTTATACTTCTATGACAAAATTGAATTCAAAGTGCTGACAGCATAGAAGATCGGTGACAGCAGAGTGAAAGTGGTCATCTTTGCCTCGTGTTCTTCTGGTTTGTGGGGCCCCATTATTTCCCAGGAGCCCTCTGTCCTTTTGAGCTCATTTTTAACAGGAGTTTTAGCTTCTTCAGCAGGATTGCAGGGTCAGTGGGGCAGTATGACACTGCAAATTTATATCAAAAGGCAGGGAAAGAAGATGGGATAGACAATATGAAGCACAGTCAAGAAAGTGAAAACCAGTATAAAGGCATTAACATAAAATCTCGTTTGATTTGTTGTAATTAATTACTGTCTCAGTAAAAGCAGTAAAAGGATATGAATAAAATAATTTAAGCTCCATTCCTTTTGACTTTTACCAACTTTATTTTTATCACCTGCTGTTTGGCACCAAGTTATAATGCAGCAAATGGCAGTGTATTCTTCTGCTTGTGCACACTGATTCCACTGATCTGCTGTTTCAGGCAGAAGGACACATAGCCATTTGCTGCATTGTTAACTACTGCAAAACACAGAGACTTCCTGGAGGAAAACTGGGCCCTCTGAAATTGTTTGCCCAATTGTACATTCAACTCAACTTGTTTTGCGGCTCCTAAAACTCACACAATTACACAAAACAATTTTACCTGCCAACAGCAGTGTACCTTACCGGTAGTCTGAGCTCATTCTTCTTAACGGTACAGCACTGCTGGGAGCGTATTAATTTCAGGGCCATACAAATCCTTTCTTCACATGCCTTTGCCCCCTACAATGTCACCACCATAATACGTCAGTGCCAGTGACGGAATATTGTGGCCTTACTATTGTACAACAGCAGGCGACAGAGCCTCGCTGTCCTTTTTAACATACAAGTCAGTGTTCAGAACATTTTAAATTTCCTGCTCAAGGACAAGTTGAGATGTGGTATAAGGAGTTTGTGTGTTTGATGTGATAACTGTGCTGCTCTTGTCACTTTCTCCGTGCGTCCCTCCTCCCCTCGCTGGTGTGTATTTGGTGGTAGTACTCATCCATCAAGGTTGCTTAAAAGCTTGAGCTGTGGCACTGTCAGTAAAGCGTGTGTATGTGGGTAAAATAGATCAAACCCATGATTCAGGAAGGCCAAAAGCTGATGGTATCGACGCTCTCATTACACACACACACACGTTCACGCACACACATGCCTACAGTGTCTTTTGTACAAGGACACAGTCCCATATATTTACACATGCACCGATCTGACTCACATGCACATTTACAGGTCAATTTGATGATCCATTATTCATGTGTGTGTGTAATAACAGGGCTATTTCAGGGTTCAGTGCTGGACAGACTGGTTAGACGTATGATTGATGTGTCTCTTTGTTTGTGTGTACATGTATGTGTGTATATGTGTGTCATTAATGACAAGACATGAGATATCTCAAGGTTAACTTGTATTCAGCTTCTGATGTAAACAAGAACATTACATCCATGATTGGGCGGGACAGAGCCAATGAAGGGGTGCAGCCGTGATCGAATGTCAGCGCAGTGATGACAGTTTCATGTATGTACTGCAATTTTTCTCTTTTCTCCCACGAACACACTATCATGGTGTCAGTTCAAGGCAAAAAAAAAAAGAAGGAGCTTAGTTGTTGACGTGTGTCTATAGTGAGGCTGCCACTCACACTGACTCAGGGACAAAAAAGGCAGCCTTTAGTAAGTAGCTCCCATAGTAACTTAGCCAAACACTTTGCCGTATGGGCACACTACATCTTTTGTATGGCAACACATCAACATAACAAGACATCATCTTTTTAAACTATTTTCCATCAGGCTATCTCAAATTTCTCTCAGAATGAAAACATGTAATATTAACATTCTGACATATCTTTGATGAATGCTGATTGCTATTTGAAATTGAGGCTTTTTTTCACTAAAATTATTTAGTAGTTTGACAGTAATTCATGCGTTTGCCTGTGATAAAGAGATCACATGAATCTAGAACCAGTACATGTTTAAGCATGACTGCAAACTGTTGGTGTTTGCAGGATGAAGATTTCCTTCAGAGAAAAGAAGGCAAAGTTTAACTCTGACTTCAAAGTAAATTAAATTCTAAGGCCTTCTGAGGACACATTTATTTCATAATAGATGTGAAATTTTGAAGCACTCAACACAAGACCAATGTAACTTCTTTGCTGTTAAAACATTTACTCTGCAGACTGTGAAATCTTTAAATCTCAAAGCTTATCCCATTGTATTTAGAAGCATTACAAAGGGATGAAGCTGTTCACACAGTGATTACAGCAGGTAGATGCTCATCATGATGGATGAATTAAAAGTTTTTTACTGTGACAAAACAATAAGGCACTGTATCTTCACTTTTGCATACTCTGATCCTCATTAAAGCTAGACGTATGATGTCTGGCTTTGTATCAACAAAAGCTAAGTATCAAGGACGTTTAGGGAATCTGTCCACATACAGAACTGTACAAACTTATTTATATTGATATATACTTATTTATCAGGACAGATATGAGGGAAGTTAAACACTGCTGGGCACTTAGCATTTGAAGCCTGAGTTAGACTTCTCTTTCTGTCTTAAGGGCCTTTAAATTTAAAATAATTAAAACACACCGACTCCCATGCCACAAAAAGCTCACCAACAACTGGACTAGCTACACTGCACTGCCACACTAAGTGAAACAATGTAGTATTTTGATTACTGGAGAGATTAGTGTAAATGTGTTTTAAAACAAAAAAAGTCTGTGGTTTATTTCTTTGTTAATGTATTGTTTCTCATGTTTGAAATCATGATATGGACCCATCCATCCATCCATCATCTATACCACTTATCCTTTTTGGGGTCACAAAGAGCTACAGCATATCCCAGATGCCATTGGGCGAGAGGTGGGGTACACCCTAAATTGCTCACCAGCTAATCGCAGGGCAACATAGAGAGACAGACAACCGTTTATGCTCACACTCATACCTATGGACAATTTGGAGTCACCAGTTAACCTACCGAGCATGTTTCTGGTCTGTGGGAGGAAACTGGAGTGCCCAAAGAGAGCCCATGCATGCAGAGGGAGACCATTCAAATGCCACACAGAAAGTCCCAAACAGGCAGGGGGTTTGAACCAGCAACCTTCTTGCTGTGAGGCACGCACACTACCTCCTGCGCCACTGCGCTGCCCTTGATATGGACCCATTATTCTAAAATAAGTGTCAGGTAACATAAAGCATACATATGCAGAAACATCTCATCTTCCCAGTGTCAACTTAGGCCTGGGACATTATATATTTAGGCTGTCCATCAGCAGATATGTAAGTGGTGTGACTATTAAATAACGAGACTGCACTTTTTAGCATGCTCCCCCGGAAGAAAATTTTGAATATTTCATATTTAAAAGCATCAATCTGATGCATTTTGACAGAAAATTCAAGCAGAATTACAGGACAATATGAATGTATAATAAAGTATTTATCTATACATGGTCCTATTATGCTATATAAGATACTGATAACTTCTCTCATGAAATGCGTTAATTAATTTTTCACTGGAGGCTTGTTTAGATATCTACGTTATATCTCCTGCTGTGTTAGCTAACGTTATTCATCAGTGACATGATGCCTCTTTCAGCAAGCTTTAATTCTTCTGGTGATATATTACCTTTAGCTTATATTAAACTGTCATTAGCTATATTCCATTTGGATCTGCGAGGTGTCTTAAGCTTCCAAATGCTTCTCAAACCAATCAGGCAGCAGTATCCCCCCACTTTCCCAGAGAAAACACAGCTGATGTGAGGCCCTTCGTGCTTATATTTCCATGCTCTTGCGCTTGTAGAGTGAATGTTTTTGTCCAATACAAGGCTCCCTTCAGGTGCGTGCACATGTTTGCAGTTCACTGATAATCTCTGGTAAACCTCCATGTCCATGTCGATTACTCCCCCACACCAAAAGAAAAAAAACCTTTCCATCGGATCTACACCAGCAAATTTCGCTGAAAGGTGAGAGATTTTCATGCCTGGCATTTCAACACCATATTAGCACCAGAAAATCAAAACTGGTTCTGTGAGATAGTTCTGGATCAAAAGAGATCAAAAAAGGGCCCAACATAAGTCACTGAAACAGTAATGTTCCATAGTACTTCTTAGTCCTAACAGTCTTCTGGAGTTTAGTATGTTTTTTCCACTTAAGAGGGCAGTTTAGTGTGTTTTGCCAACTAGGAGGGCACTTTAGTATGCGTTAAGATGCCCAAGAAGGCACAAAGGGAACTTTTGCACATGTTTAAGCTCCCAAGAGGACACTTTAGAGAGCATTTTGCCTCCCAAGAGGGCACAAAGGACACTTTAGAGCGTGTTTTGCCTCCTAAGAGGGCACTTTAGACCGCCTTTTGGCTGTCAAGGGTACTGTAGCACAGGTTTTGTCTCCCAAGAGGGCACTTTAGAGCGTGTTTTGCCTTCCAAGAGGGCACTTTAGAGCACGTTTTGCCTCCCAAGAGGGCACTTTAGAGCGCGTTTTGGCTCTCAAGGGTTATGTTGCTCGTGTTTTACCTTTTACGAGGGCACTTTAGAGTGTGTTTTGCCTCCCAAGAGGAAAACTTTAACATGTGTTTTGCCTTCCAAGGGGGCACATTAGTGCGCATTTTTCACTGGTTGGGCCACGAGGTTGGGCAATCCTCGTGTAAGATGACATGTAAGATGATAGTCTAAGGACTGAAACGTAGTTTGAGCTAACAGCTAACAACAGGGTCTAGCTACTACATCATACTGTGGCTTGATATGATTGGTCTGTGATAATTGTGACGAGCAGAACGACAGTCCAATCACCAGCTGCAGTTGTTTTTAAAGGTTCTGCCTCTGAAAACATTTTTGAATCGCTCTTTCCCAGATGGACTAGTGAAATATTTCCGTGGCAGATATATGGAACTGTCCGTCTGGAGTGTCATTTTAAACTTTTCCTTGTGCTTAGAACTATTTTGTGATGCAACGAAGGGCTACAAATCCTTCCACCAGCAGCTCCTCTAATTTGATCAGGTCAGAGTGCTGCAGCCAGGTCAGGTTGCAGTCACTGGAGCACAAACTGATAAAAATCCCTAAGTTTGACTTGTTTGTTTATATATGGACATTAGGAGTCACCTCTCTGCAGCAACAAAGCATTATGTTTGCAGTGCTTATTTTACTGATCAGGACTATGACACACAACAGCAGTTTGAAAGCTTACTGCAACTAAAGGCTCTGATGAATGATCCAGGAGAAATCACATTAATGACAGCTATTGGCCTCTGAGTTTTTGGACATGGGCTCACAGTCTGCATCTTCACCACCAGGTAACTTGTGATCCGTCCTGCTCGTCCATACTCCATCCCTCTTTCTACCTGTGACTCCATCAGCAAAGTTATTTCTCTTTGTACTCTGGTTCATACACTGCCTGGCCAAAAAAAAAGTCGCCACCTGGATTTAACTAAGCAAATAGGTACGAGCCTCCTATTGGATAATTACCGCATGGGCGATTGTCTTTCAGCTGGCAACAAGTTATTTAACCCCAGCTGATGCAATAAGTAGCTTCTCATTTCTTAAACAACCATGTCGAAAGACACATCCTGTGTTCATGGAAAAGATGTTAGTCTGTTTAAGAAGGGTCAAATCATTGGCATGCATCAAGAAGAGAAAACATCTATGGAGATTGCAGAAACTACTAAAATTGGATTAAGAACTGTCCTGGAGGAAGGTCATGTGGTCTGATGAGTCCAGGTTTACCCTGTTCCAGAGTGATGGGCAATTCAGGGTAAGAAGAGAGGCAGGTGAGGTGATGCACCCATCATGCCTCGTGCCTACTGTACAAGCCTGTGGGGGCAGTGCTATGATCTGGGGTTGCTGCAGTTGGTCAACTCTAGGTTCAGCAACATTATGTGCCCAAAGAATGAGGTCAGCTGACTACCTGAATATACTGAATGACCAGGTTATTCCATTAATGGATTTTTCTTTCCTAATGACCCAGGCATATTCCAAGATGACAATGCCAGGATTCATCGGGCTCAAACTGTGAATGAGTGGTTCAGGGAGCATGAGACATTTTCACACATGGATTGGCCACCACAGAGTCCAGACTTTAAACCCATTGAGAATATTTGGGATGTGCTGGAGAAGGCTTTGCGCAGTGGTCAGACTCTCCCATCATCAATACAAGCTCTTGATGAAAAAATTAATGCAACACTGGATGGAAATAAATCTTTTGACATTGCAGAAGCTTACTGAAACAATGCCACAATGAATGCGTGCTGTAATCAAAGCTAAAGTTGGTCCAACAAAATATCAGTGTGTCACCTTTTTTTGTGGGGGCGACTTTTTTTTTGGCCAGGCAGTGTATATCCTCTCATACCCCAAGTAACACCATGTTGTCATTACTAGAGTCAAAGTTTCTCAAGTGATTATTTGTTGTTGCACCATTGCATACATGGTCAGAGTCAGAAGGCAGTAAGTCCAGTTCACAATATCCTTTTGTCAGAACTTGTTGCTGCTATTGAATGATAAACCTGGTACAGTAAGCTAATGACACACGGGGTGTGTTTAATCAGTACATGACCAGGAACTCCTGATGCTTAGTTTGAATGATAACTATTCCAACAAAGGAGGTCTTATTGAAGAAACAATCTGACTCTGATCTGAAGCTATCAGTTTAAAACTGAGCATTTGTGACTGAACAAATGATGGTGATGTTAAAGTTGGAGTATGATGACAATATTTTAAAGTGCAGCTGCTGCTCCTGTGATCTTATGATTACTTTATTAGAAATTATGGTGTTAACAATGTGTTGAGGAATGTCTTAGAAAAAAAAATAGATACTCTGTGGAAAATATGCAGCACTTTGCCATAGTCGCCTTTCTAGAAAAACATGAATGCATAAAAATGGCAAAGTAAAGGAAGCGGTTGGGGTTCAAGAACATTTTTGTGATTCTTCTGAATACAAAGCTAATATTTCTGTCTTTCAGCTCTTTTTTATAAAAGGTCTTAACTTTACAACTGAAGTTCACTCAGAATCTGCTCTGTGCAGCTGGTGTTCTTTAAGTGCTAAAAGATCCAGAGTTTATCTTGAGCCCTATTGAAGAAGACAAAAAGGTAAATAAACCTATTTGTGGCCATTTTGAATTGATAGCTTTGACAAAAGCCTTTTATGAGATGCATTTGCTTTCTGTTGGTAGTTAGAAGATCTATAGCGGTTAACATCAGTGTAACTTGATGTTGTCTTGATAAAAATTGCAATGAGTGAAATAATTTGTACATTATTTGTATATTATTGAATAAATCTCTCCGTCACACTTAAAGTTAGGCAGACTCAGATTCAATGTTTTTCACACCACACTCTTTCAGGAGGACCAAAGCCTGTCAAATGCTGGATTAAACAGCCACCTGCCAATAGCTTGGGCTGTCGCTGTGGTCCTCATTTCTGCCATCCAGTCAGAGATAAACTGCATTGGAGCAGCAAAACTGACCCCCAATTTTGATGATTCTCAACACTGGTCAACATCAACTAATATACAGTCATGTGTGAATCGGCCACAACTGAACTGAATTCATAGGTCATGCGACTGAGGTCCATCAATATTTTGCGATGGTACCCAAGCAAATGCTTGAAGTTTAGTTTTGTTCATAAGACAGCTCTTCTGTGGTCCTCCTTTTGCTGACTCTTTCCTCTAAGTGCCCATTGTTTTTGAATGTTTTCTAACCTGTCAGTCTAAATTATTCATGAACAACTCACTAAAACTGAGAAACAATCATGAGCTCTATCATCCTGAATGTAGTAAATTACTGGGATAGGATTTTGTTGTTTTTTTGATAGAAATTTAAGATGTTGTTGAAGTTGTTTTAAAATAAATGTATCATGTGATGTGGTAAGTAAAGGCAAAAATAACTCTGCAACAAAATCATACTCTGTATTTTTTATCATGATACAGGGCTGACTTCATCAAAATCTCAAAATGCAGCACTATATGATTTCAAAGACAGAGAAAGTAGTTTACAGACAAAGATGCTTCTATTTATTCATTTTAAAGAAATCCCTCTACAAAGCCAGCTTCTCAAGGACAGCCAAGCTTTAAAAATATATTTTAATTGATAGCATACAACAGTTTATTTAACTTAGTCAGCACATGAGAGACTAATGAGAGCTATATAAGAATAAGGTAATGAAGTAACCTGGGGATTAGAGGGCCTTTAAATGAATGATGTGACGTGGATTTGTTGTCCCTCACTGCATCCCCTTTCCCCTGAGAGAACACCTGAGAAGATTTCTGTTTCAGCATTCAGGGCTGCTGCTCTCATGGGGTTGGATCTGTCTGAAAATACCAGCTGCAGCACCAATAAGCATCCAGGGAAAGATGGGACTGTGAGAGTAATTACTGGAGTGATTGGCTGCTGACAGGAATTGTCATGAAAATGCTCATATGTAGATCACTGAAGTGAATAAACAAGATACAGCTAAGTTTCCCAAGAGAGTGGCAATATTATGTCATCAAAGTTTGAATTGATGTAGGGCAAGAAAAAAGGGGGAAAATGACTACAGATTAACAGTTTATGCCAACAACATTCACGCTTTTGTGATGTTTATCTGCATGACTTATTTACATTTTGGAAGTGGATATTACTATTCATCTAAACTTCTCAAAATAAGTTTAGAAACGTCATTTCTGTTGATTCTTTCTCCACTTTAACATTACCAATCACAATTTTATTTGATATTGTTTGAACGCCTGAATAATCACCTTTATAACAGCTTGCAAGGATTATGCATTCATGGAGTAAGAAACACAGCTAAATGAGTGGGTAGCACCCGCCAAACTGGAAGCTGATGTACTGATGTCAACCCTGGTATTATTTCCAAACTTAGGAACAAATTGTGTGAGACAAAGACAGACCACCAAGTGGGCGTCCCAGGAAGACAAGACCCTGAGAAGACTGGTTCCTCACCCTTGCTTCACTGAAGAAATGAAGAATTTCTTTGAGGGGAAAAGGGGATTTTGGCACTTTTTTGGGGCACTTCCCACATATTTAGCTGTGTTGCTAATTCCAATCCTTACAAGTTGTCCCTCATTGCAATGGTGACTAATCAGACTTTTTTTTAACAATATTAAATACAATACCACCTGGGTTTATAACAGGGGAAAAATAATCAGCTGAAATAAAATCTCCAATTTTTTTGAGGGTAGTTGGGTACTTTTACAAACCAAAGTGAAATCATCCTGAACATAATTCAGTTGGATCGATTAATTCTAAATTGTCATATTTTTTATAATAAATATGTCATTCCTATCAAATGTAACCAATGAAGAAAATAATGGAATTCCAATTCCCACTTTAAATAAATAAGATCTCTTTAGTCTTGTGGCTATTTGGTAATTTGACTCACTGTGGTATCCTTAAAATAACTCAAGGTCATTTTAATCATGAATGTGATGCTTATGTGTATGTACAGATTTATCAATGTATGTATTAAAGTTTGAGGATAGTCCATTTGCAAGTGATGTCTCAGCTTGATTAAAAAACTTTCCAAATTGCATTTTTTTTTTTTTTTTTTTTTTTTTAGTTCAACCCCTTAAAGCCTGTAGTATCATATCTGATACATACTTTTATAATACCTCTATCTATCAACAAGTTACTAAAAAAAGTTTCCTTGACAGACACGCTGGAGACGCTGAACTGGAGTTTGTTTTCTTCCAGTAGAAGTGAATACGTCACGTCTGACCCCTGTTCAATCAGAACCATTCCCAACCCCCAGACTTCAAGCGGAATTGAATAAAGGGGATTAAAGTGTTTTCCATGTAAAACTCAATTCAGAATTACTATTTCCATGTAAACACAAAGGAGAATACTTTAATTCCCATTTATTTAATTGTGTTTACTTAATTCTGAATTAAAAAACACCATGTAAACGTGGGAAGAAGATTGAAGGGGATTTCAGATGAAATGTTAGATTAAACCAAGGACCTCAACAAGAAAAGCTCTGATTTAGACAGGAATCTTCAATAGTTTAAGCTTATCAGGTATGTTTTAAATGCAATTGAAATATCTTTAAACTACTTTACAGCCAACCTTTTCCCCACATATCCTTATTCACAGAGCAGTTGAAGGATTCATAAATGTGTTTCTTTTGTCTTTCCCTTGCTGCTCTTCTCCTCAGCAGCAAAATTCCAGGGTTATCCTCTGATAGTTAGACAAAAACATTGTGCATCCCAAAAATATGACAAAAACATACAACTATTACCAATCACCACCTAAGTTTTGTTTCAGTTACCTGCAACTCGTACCAACATCTTCCTCAACTTTCCTCAACAACATGTGAGGATCCCTCTCCCCAGCTTTACGCCCAACACCCCACAGCAAATTAGGGATGTAACGGTATAAAAATTTCATATCACAGTTATTGTGACCAAAATTATCACGGTTATCATTATTATCACGGTATTGTTGCAGTGTGCTCAAAATGTTCAAAAAGTACTTAACACTCACTTGAAATCATTTAACCCCTTTAATATTACAATTATAACAGGTCTTTTGTCTTTTTGTCAATAAATGTGTCAGGAAGTGTCCTTTGATTAAATTTTTTCACCCTTTTTTCATGAGAAATAAGAGTAAACAATTCTGGCAAGTATTTGTCATTATTATGTCATAAATGCTTAACCAGTGTGTAATTACAAGGAAAGAAAAACTGATTTGAACTTTAAACAGGATTCTCTTCATAAACAATTGTAAATGAACATGTTCAAAGTCTTGAGATGACCAAAAATAAACTTAACCTATTTTACATACACTCACATTTTTTGTTTGCCTACAGCATTAGTGTCCATGTTACAGCTGCCTATCTTGGCCAGGACACTCATGGAAAAGAGATTTTTAATCTCAACAAATTATTTGCCTGGTTAAATAAAGGTTAAATAAAAAAAAAAAAAACAGCTCGTTGTATTAAACCATGTCCAGGCATTTGTTTACTGACAATAGTCCCTGAGGCAATTCCTGTCCAGTTAGCCCCCTTCCATGACTCTCCTCATGTCTCCCCTCTCACTGGCAGATCTCCACATTTCCTCCTCCAATATTTCCAAATTACGATTGATGAAATCCATAAAACATGAACTATGACGGAAAAAGACGATCTATTACAAAATAATGCCAGAAACGGCGATTAAACGGCAAAAGAATGACAAGAACACTCTCCAGAATGATACTAGTGCTATTATTTACAACATTTATACATTATTTACTCAGAAAATACTGATAAACCACCTATAATTCACTCAGGTATGGCTCTCTGAATCTTCTCACTCTGACTCTATCCAGCTCAGTCAGCTCACTTACTCGAGGAGTCACAGTAGTTTTAATCATGCGCGTCTTTTTCTTCCGCCGGCAACAGCTTTGTGTTTTAGACAGGGTGACCATCTTTAATCAGTCTACCCTCGGCATCCTTGTAAAATCCAAAATTCGACCAGACTTTGTCCATTTCGAGGGGGAAAAACCTCCAGTTTAGTGTGTGTGCGGGAACCAGCCGCCATAACTTTCGCTCTCAGAAGCCAAACATTGCAAACTGCGCATGCGCGCCTCCGTCTGTGAGGGTCGGCTCTAGAGAGGGGGTGCATTTCATGGCAGGGGTGCTTTCTATGGCACAACACCGGCTTCTCCAGGCCATGAGCTGCATCACCGCGACTTATTGACACAGAGTGGTTATCAAGCTCGGTTTACCGGTAATTAAAGCAGGACACGGTAATACTAACCGTCAGAAATTTTACAACGGTTTATCATTTTACCGGTAACCGTTACATCCCTACAGCAAATGTGGGTGAAAACCACCTTCTATCTGAAACCCCTTGAACAGAGACCCATCCGGAATGAAATGCTACAGGTTTTGATTAAGAGAAAGGATCAAGCATGAACTCAATGCATCAATAAACAACAAAAGAAAACTCATTTTGAAATAATGGGAATGATTACAATGAAAATGCTTCTCTTTTGTGTTAGGGTGATAAAATATCCAACATATTTTGTTTTAATCTTATTCATGAACAGCTGCCTGCCAACTGCAAGAAGACTGATAAATTGGAAAACAAAGGGGAAAAAATCAGCATTTCCTCTAAACAGCGGAACATCACTTGTATATTAAAAGTTTTGTCTGTCTTAAATTGACATTATCCTGTTTGTGTGCGTGCAATTCTTCTTCCCGATGACATGTGAGTTAGAGGCAGGGTGTTAATTACTCGTCCATCTGACTAATAGACTCAGAGCATTAATGCAATCAGCCTCAAAAGCAATTAATTCAACATCTGCTCTGATCAAATTTGCCTCTGCCATGTTTTGATGATGTATCCACACACAATTATTCCCTTAATCTGATGAGAACAATTAGTCGCCTTGCCACCATGATGCTGTCTAATTATCAAATATCACTGATCTGCATCATACCAGTGCGAACTGACTCGTTTGCCATCCTTGAGCAATTTTATTTAACAAATGAATTCTGTCTTTTACTGATTGTTAAGTTTCTTTGGCAAATGTTTTGTTGTATATTAAATTATGTTATTTGTCTATGTTTTAGAGCAGTGAATCATTCATTTTATTCCTCAGCCAAGGAGGTTATGTTGTTGCTGGGAGTGATTCTGTTTTAATGGTGATATGAATCCGAATGCAGATCCAGAAGGTTGTTTAAGGATTTGTCGGCATTGCGAGATAGGGCAGTCTTCCACTGTTTTGTCGGGGATCCAAATTTGGATAAGGATCCAAGCATTTTTCTTAAGGATTTGTTAGCAGCTCCCACATTTTTGCTTATCACCCGACAAGTTCTTAGGGGATGTTGATAAAGATTTTTCAGAAATGTTGGTCATGGCAGAAGGAAGAAGTGATTTTATTTTGGTGGTGATCCTGAACATGACGTGGATCAAGTTTCTTTCTTTTCTTTTCTTTTCTTTTTTTGATTAGTTGTAAACAACGTGAGATAGGGTAGTCATTAGCATTTCTGCTAATAACTCCATGAGATCTTTGTGGATTTTGATGAAATTTTAAGGGACTGTTAGTCATGGTACAAAAGTGAAGGGGTTAGATTTTGATGGTGATCTGAATCCAGGTGTGGGTCCAGGGTTTTTTTAAGGGTCTGTTAACATTGCAAAACAGGCAGTTTTCCACACTTTTGGTAATAAGTGAAAAAGTTTTCAACATATATTTATTTCCTTTTTTATGATATGTTGGCCATGGCAGAATGAAGAATTGATTTAATTTTGGTGAAGATCCTAATCTAGATTCAGATCCAGAATTTTTTAGGGATTTGTTCACATTGCAAGAAAGAGAAATTTTCTACATGTTTGCTAATAACACAAGAGATTCTCATCAGATTATATTTTCAGGGAATGTCATAGCACATAAAAGTAATGTTAAGATTTATCTGATGACCCAAAGCGGATCCAGGAATTTTTTCAATGACTTGTTAACATTGTAAGATAGGGCAGGTTTTCACATTTTTGCTTAAAACTTAATTCAATTTCAATGGATTTTGAATAAATTTTAGGCAATGTTTTTCAAGGCACAAGGAGGATGCAAGCATATATTGAAGGTGATTGGAACACAGGTGCATGCCCAGAATTTTTTTTAAGGATTTGATAACACTGCGAAATAGAGCAGTTTTCTGCATCTTTCCAAATAACTCAATAAGTTCTCAAGAGATTTTGATAACATTTTAAGTGAATATTGTTCATGACACATGAAGCTAATTATTGGATTTTGGTGTTGATGCAGTTCGGGCTGCAGATTCAGGATTTTTTTAAATGATATGACAACAGTGTAAAACAGGGCAGCTTTTTCACAATTATCACAATAACTCACGTTACAATGTTGGAAAAGCCTTAACGGAAGTTTGTGGACTTCAAACACTCCTAGTTTTCGGTTGTTTTCCTGGGTCACTTTTTTTCCTTTTATCTTCAGGGTTCGTACGGGTCCTTGAAATCCTTGAAAATGCTTGTATTTAAATGTTGTGTTTTCAAGGTTTGGAAAGTGCTTGAATTTTCGATCTAAGTGCTTGTAAGTGCTTGAAATCGTAATCATATAAATTTTACAATTAACAGCAATCTGGCTCAACAGATCAACCTAAACGAGAGAATAAAAATAGTGAAATGGGGGAAAAAAGGCTGTCGGTTCAATGACTGTTGGCTGGATATTGAAAAATATAAACCATGGATAAGACATGGCGCAAATCCACAAGTAGCCTGCTGCAAAGTCTGCAAAAAGGAGATCAGCCTTTTCACCATGGGAGAGTCGGCACTCTCCAGCCATATGAAAGGTAGCCTGTTAGCCCTACACGTGAATTAGCCTACTGTTTGTTTATGCTAACCACCTTTTTATATGCTAGGTATGCATGTGTGATGTAGAAGGCACTGTTCCATATAACATGTAGGTGGTGTGATAATTCCCACCAGCCGTACCGCTGTCACCCGTGGGGTGTTTGTTGTTCGAGGCAGATTATCACATGGCCGCGGTCGGTCAGTGACAAGTCTTGTCTAAAAATACCGCGTCGTGCTGGGCCGACGGCCGCGGAGTGGGAGGCTCTCCCGCTGGATACGAAGGCACGAGACCCTACAGACGGACCGCGGTCATGTGATAACCTGCCCCTAGCTACAAACACCCCGGGGTTGACAGCGGTACGGCTGGTGCTTATTAATAGCAGTATCAATAACAATGTCAAGAAGAAAAGATGTGAAAAAATGAATGCTTAGAAAAGCATTAGGCTGATGTGCCCTGTTAAGGTTTAAAACTTACATGACTACACCTGATATAATTTAGCCAAACCAGTGCAAATCATCATGCCTCTCTTACTGTATGATGTCTTAATACAGTGTGTGGGATGACACATACTAGGGCTGCACTATTCTGGCAAAAATGTGAATCACAATTATTTTGCTTGGAACTGAGATCATAATTCTCTGACACGATTTTACTCACAAAATGTTTATTGCATTGATTAACTTTAAAGAGCGTTTTGCAGGTTATTTTTTGTAAATGAACACTTAGCATTGTCTGATAATGGCTGTAGTTTTAAGTCAGTCATTGATTTTATGTGTTATACAACACAAAAAGGCTCAAATTTAGAGGATGAAGTGTCTGTTTTCAGTATAGCTGTTAAAAACGTTCAACACGTATCAACATCTCATCATATGACGTAGCATGGGGACTCTGCTTTGAGCCAATGTGCATAATAGGTGGTGGTGAGTGAGGGCAGGCGTTTTGGGATGTGTTTTTTGTGCTTCTTACAGTGTATTACATTTAATTTGACCATTTGTTAAGATTGTTAAATACTGCTTTTGTGCCTGATGCAGAAATACGAGCTTAGCAGGACATCGAAGCCACTCTTTCCCCAATAGGAAGAAAAATTGAATTAGCTTTCGTGCTTGGGTTTGTTTTTGCAGGTGGAGAGATGGGACTTTATTTCTACATTGGTCACCAAAAACGCGGTCGTCTGTGCTAAAATCACTCTCCTTACCGCAGACGTTCCTCCGCCGTAACTCTCACTCACTCTTTCCTCACTCATCTGCAATAGGCAGCAGCAGGAGCAGGCTCACGTGTTGTAAGGACACTTTACCATTGGTTGAGGGAGGAGGCAGCCCGTGAAATAAAATGCTTAAGAATCAAAATAATAATAAATAATAATAAAACAGTGAAATCGCAATTTTGTGTGTGCATGAATTCTATCACATTATGCAATTTACAACTGCTTACAGTACTTGAAAAGTTTGAAAATTGACCTTGAAAGTCCTTGAAAAGTGCTTGAATTTGACCATGAAAAAAGTGTACGAACCCTGTATCTTGAAGTTCTCATATCCAGTTCAAAGTTCAGCCTTCTCATTTTTATTCTTCTATTGTGCTTAATTTCCCTTTCTTCTTGTGTTTACTTTTCATCCAGTTGCTACCAAATTTTGTCCAGCGTAATTCTATTTTTTTCCCCATATCCTCTCTCCGCTCTGTGTTGACAAAATGGCTTTATATGTAAATGCGTGCAACTATAAATCCAACCAGCTCTTGTAAAGCTGACCTTGTCTCACCTATTTGTGAGGGCTCCACATCTCCACCGTAAATCTCCATCATTCTACACATTAGACAGCTTAAGCCACAAACACACACTAAGTGACACACAAACACCTATTATAGTCGTATGTACTCTGTGATAGATATGTTTGTTGACAGTATGTCACCTGCAGCCCCATAAGTCACAGTATGTGTAGTACAAGTTGATTTAAGGAGCTGGTTTAAATGCTAAGTCCCCACACTCACTCAACAGTCCTGACAGCAGTTGTATTGGCACTGCGGAGAAAGTCACATTAATCAAAGGCTAATCAACAATAATCTGAGGTGTGCAAGCACCAAATGTGAAGGTGTAAATTCTGATTATTACCATTATCAGTCAGCATGTAAATTTTTCAATTAAAATTTCATCTTAAAGTTCAGAGAAGTACACACAATACTTTTATGAGAATTGTTTTCCTTTATTTCATTCCAACATAGCTTCACTAAATAGCCAAAAGAACACTGCCACATAGATCTTTTGAAAGGCTTGTCATATTGTTCCATTTTTCTTGTGCCTGTGTCAGCTAATGTCTGTTTTATTGTATTAAGGTGGTTGTGATATCAAAGGAACACCTAAAGGAACAATTCGGCCAATGTCCACTTGGACCCCAAGACCTCTATATAACTATCTTTGTCAATACAGTCAATACTCTCACAAGGCTTTATTATAACACTACCTGCTTGGACTAATTGGATGTAAACGTTTCTAGCTGAGCCATACAACTCATTACTTAATATTAAAATTATAATAAAGATTAAGGTCACATTCATATGTAACATTTTTGGTCCAGACCAAAGCTGTTGTGAAAACACACGATTTGTGGTGCAGACCAAAGAACCAAACACAGGTCAGCCATAAAACAGGGGTCTCAGATCACTTCCAAGCAAACCAGAATTCAATTTGCAGTGGGTGGGAAAGCCATCCAAACCAAACAAGGACTAAATAAGGCAAGCAAAACAAAAAAGTAGGTAAGTGTGGCTTCAATTTGGCCAAATACAACAACAGTTAGCAAGCTAATGTAGTGCTCACTGACAATATCAAGTAGGGAGTGGCTAATGTTAGCATTGCTAGCACAGCCAGCCTCCAGTTCTATTAACAGATTCAAAGCTACAAGTCTGTGTGAAATAGGGTACAAATAACTCTGGCTAATATACCATGTTCATCTGGGCTGCCTAAATACAATTTTATTTTTATTTTATCACTTAAAACACTGCAGAATCTGTCGTTTAATCTTGTGTACGGTGTTAGGGTGAGTGACATTAAAGATACCGTCTGGCTCATCCTTATTACACTCCAACAGAGAGTCTTGCATGTTTTTTCAACTTTTTCTTTCAGGTCAGAGACACTGTCTAATGAGAGCACTGAGGACTCTGCATGCCAGAGAATCACACGTGAACACGTTGGAGTTGTTGCCTCAAAATGGAAGTATAAGACAGGGTCAAAGATTGTGAAGCTTTGAAAGCAACATGCTTGCCTTCACGATGTGTTGTAGAGGGACTGCAATGACAGGCAGTCATGAGGTAGTTTTATGTCTTCAATCCCCCCCCCCTTTTCCCGGCATCGCGGTATTAGTTGTAAATTGAAGTCTTAGCTGTGTAATTTGTCATGCATCTCTGTCAAATCACTGCAGGCTTTTAGCTCTGTAATCGTCTTATCTGACATGATGACCTCACACAACATCATGTTGTCTGACCTCAGCATCAAGCAGATCAATGTCGATTTTGAGTGGGTTTTGAAAAAGCAGAAATCACAACTGTTGTACCTTTTTTGGCCGTACAAGCCCTTATTCTTAACACACCCTGTGACAAATTTGCTGTAAATCTTTCCCAGAAATCTTTCTCTGACTTACTCAGTTAATCAAGTACCTGACATTAAAGTTTCTCATCAAAATGTTGGAACATAAATCTAACACTTTTCAATTATAATCATAAAACTGTCCAGGTCATTAATTTGAATAAAGCCATTTAAACTATTTATCACTAAGTTTCATTGTTCAAACTGAAATCAATTTTAGCAGCATTTGACAGTGTAAAGCGTTTTGTACAAGGCGTGAGCGCACAGCTGTAAGGGTATGTCATTATGTACTTTGATATGTAGACAAACCAAACTTGGAGTTAAGAGCAAAAAGATGGATTGTGTAATTCAATGTTGCATAGGTGTGTTGTGCTCGTAGCATGAATCAAACCAATGAGTGTCAACTCTCGTTGCCATTGGAAGCAGTATGCACTTGCCAGCTGGTCTTTTGCTATGAACACAATGTTTATCATTGTTTACGCTAAAATGAGGCCATATCATTTCTATCATCTCTATTTATAGCGCCACTAATTATACAGAACAAACATAGGGCACAGTATGAAATACAGCCATGCCAAGAGTAAAGTTATACTGCACTGAAGCATTCCCACAACATCAGACACCATCAAAAGGCTACAATGAAAACTCCTGCATGATACAGGTAAACCTGTAACATCAAGTAGTGTTAAAATCTTCAAATAAAAGCGACAGGATCACACACATTTCTATTAAACTAGATATCAAATACTAGTGAGTTGCAAACATTTAATCACTAATATGCCAGACCAGAACCATATTTCCAGTGCTGCGCAACCAAAATGGACCATAAACAAAGTAACACCAGTGTCTATAGCTTTATCTGTTATCTTTAGCCACAGACTAGCTATGCTGCAGCCACTATTCCTACTTAGGGACACAGCAGTCAGGCATTGCATCTGCTAAAGAAATGATCAGTGTCATTACTTGCATTGTGGGAACAACAACAACCACAGAGCTGTTAAAGATGACAAACCTCCGTCTATGAAACCGAGAAGTTGCAGCTAACATGTTAAAAGCATCAAACTCTATACAACATCTCCTCTGAACCACTCAGCAGTTCATACATTATTGATACCACATCAGTGATTACTAATTGACCAAATGTCGAGTTTGTAGGTTTAAATTTAAAGGGGTCACAGAGAACAGCGGCCAAGGCATTTTATGACTACCTTTGAGTATGATGAAAACAGCCAACAGTATGCTGCATATTATCTATGAATGATAAGTATGGCCCCAGACAGTATCAGTAATAACTTTTAGTCTGTGTGCATTATTCACTAACATTACAAGAAAAAAGATTATATGACTTGTAAAACAGCAGGAGCCAACAGACCAATGCCACATTACATTTGTATTAAATCAGATTTAATCATTTAAATCAGTTATTAATAAAACTGCTATAAATGTTTTCAAGTTCTTGTTATTTATTTATTTTTTCTGAATTTCCCCTGGGGAACAATAAAGTTTTATCTTAAACAAATCAATCTATAAACACCAACAGACATGTTTTAAGTTTGAAATTCCTCATTCCTTATTAAAATATATGTTGAATCAATAACATTTTAAGTTTTAAACAAATGTTTATTTCTGATTTTCCAATTTTTATGATAGGCAGTCCAATAGGCCTGTTACGCACTGTATATATTAGTCGATACAATTTGCTTGACTATATTATAATATGTTTATTCAAGTACAATAAATTACAGGCCATTTATTTTTTAGTAAATATAGTATATAACAATTAACATGATATAAATCCTATTTTGTTGTTTATAACAATAACACCTCAGTTTATTAACAATGGAAAAAACTTCCCTGAGTTACATCAACAAAATTGTTTTAGTGTTAAATAAGTGATGATAGTAAACAAAATTCTACTGTCAAAACGTGTAAATCATTATTGCATCAGTCATTATTCTTGTTAATCACTGTTTTCTATTCACTAAATTATTTAATCACTAATTTATGTCACACATCTGCAATATTTTACCAATAAGAAAATCTACAGATTAGCACAGTGATGTATTACATTCCTATTTTCATTTTACAAAAACTCTTATTTTACCTCTAGTTTTGGTGTTTTTAACATCATCCTCTGTGTTTTGTCATTGTGAACTCATGATGGCACTTCCTCAGTTCCTTACTCCCACAGTTCTGGTTGGCTTTGTTTATGCCTGTCTTGCATGTTTTTTGTCATTGTTATTTAACCCATGTAAAGAACTCTGTGCTTTATTCTTTTGTATGAAAAATGTTATACAAAAGGTTAGATTGATTATTTTATTATATTATTTCTTACTATTTATATTGTTCAAAATATTTTTTTAAAGTTTATTTTATATTCATTTAAAACCAAATATTGACAGTGATTTTACAGACAAGCAAAGACAGGAATTCAAAAGTGCAGCATAATAAGCATTCATTGTCAGGCTAAAATGATGCAAAATAAACGAGATTATCATGAAACCAAGATTATTTTTTGACTAGAATTGTGGCCTAAAATTTCATGATTGTTCCGTCCTTACTCTTTACATCTTCTTTAGTGAAGGTAAACATCATGTGGAGGGTAGGTATAATGCCTTGAAATGTCACTCCAAACACGCCTTTATATGCAGTTGGGGAGGGAGGGGGCAGGTCTGGAACTACTTGTGTAGTCCATGTAAGCTTTTCTACCTGCTGTTACATTCAGAATGACCCAGTTAACTATCCCAACATGAAAAGCTATATTTTAGGGCATTAATGTAAAGCATGTTCAACTGTCAGGTGTCGCTGTTATTTTGTCCACCTTTTGTGTGTGCCTCTGTCAGCCCAGGAGGCAACTGCACCACCCATGGGGAGCCTGCCTGTTTACTCCTGCTCTGTTTTCTCTCTCTTTTTCAAAGACCCCGGCACAGGTAAACACATGTGGTTGCACAAAATGTAACAAACAGGGGTGCTGTTTGATGTGTCATCTTCAGTATAACAAAATTCATGTCTGGTGAGAAAGGAAACAAGAAAGACAAACAAGAGCCAGGGGAAGACAGAGCCCACGGATTGGATGAGTTTGAGAGACACCAATTTGGGGAATGTCAACTATTTCATCTGCGGTTAACGTGAACTGGCTAATTACAGATTTGCATTTCCATCCAAACAGATTGATTGCAGCAACAGATGAGAGACAGCTGAGTTAGAGTTGGAGATGAGAGTGTAAAATGAAAATACAGGAGAGAAGCAGACTGAGAATCTGAGGGGGAGACTGGAGAATAAGAAGAAGCAGGGAGGCTGTTACTGTTATCAGTGCCATGATATGAATGATAATGAGGCTGGGACAGTCATTGTCCCAACAACTGCTACACTAGGTTCATTTGAAGCTTTGACAACATGCAAGTGAACTGTTTTTCCGGGAATCCTGGGGATATTTAATGGGAATAGAAAATTAGACAGTAGGAAAGGGGCTGATTTTGCTACCAGATCAAAGCAGAACTACTGCCTGACAGCTTGATTGCAAAGTAGTAAAACAGTGACTTGTCAAAAAGAGGTGTTGAAATGGTTTTTGTGTAGCACGACTGAAAAGATGTCATTACTTTGGGGGTGAAGGTGCATTTTTGTAACAATATTGGAAGTCACAGCAACCTTGACCTTAACCTTGTAATTCCCATGCATGAACATTATCTGTGCATCACATTAAGGCATGTAAACGTTCAGTTTAATAAGTGTTTTGTAGAGAAATGACAAGATGCACAAAGAGGCATGTAAACAATGCAGCCTGTAAAGCTTTCTTTCTTTTGGTTTAATTTTTGCTGTTTTTAACAAGTGCAGCAGGTAGTTCATGGTAAAAAATGTATATATATAAAATACAACGTGATGAAAAAGTGTTGGTGTTTATGTTATGATTATGTGATGTTGTAAGTTAGAAGAGAGAAAAAGAGAGAGTTGTTTAAAGATCATGTTGAGCCTCTAGCTCATGGCACAACCCTGATTACAGATCACCTCTAAAATGACACAATGTCTAGAAAGAAAAACAAAACCAACCATGGTTGTAACTTTTTTTGAATTCATTGCCTTTCTCTGCCTATCTGCCTTTGACAGCCTGATATGTTATCACTTCATCTAAGATCTGAAAAGAAAACTTAAAGGGGAGAGAAACATTGTGTAAACCTGTAGCAAAGATATTAACAACAGTGAAGCAATATGGCTGAGATTTAGAGACAGATGCAGGGTGTCCTCTCTCCTTTACAAGAGGCTGCAGCTTAAGCTGGATTTAAACTTAAGTTTTGCCAACATAAAGGGAAATATGAGGCCAGTCAAGCTAGGTCAGGCCATGCAGAACTAAGATAACATCAGCTAGGCAATGCTGATGTTCATCGGGTTCATAGAAAAAAATGTTAGCATGTTTAAAACTCTCTGATAATTTCATCCAGCACACTTCTAATGACCAGCAAGGGTTGACAACTGCTCCTAATACTACTACCCTCAGCTACAGCTGCGTTCAGATCCCTCAGTTCCAAATGCTTCCTCCTCAGGACTGGACTATTGTGTATGACTTGAAGCAACTTTTTTTGGACAGCTTTTATCCTCGGTGGTGACAGAATACAGAAACCAGCTGCAGCTGCACATGGTGTGGCATATACGTATGCTTTTTGTGGCATTGGTAGAGTGACGTTCAGCAGCACCAAACTATGTTTGCCAAAGTTCCCTTAGGTTGAGCGTGCTACCCATGAGTTACAACTAAGTTCACAAATGTTTGAAATCTGTCTACAATTTGTCATCTGAAATTGTTTGACATCCTTGAGTCAGAGTCGACATTTGGGCAATGTTTAAAAATATCCCTGTAGCTTACTTGATATGTCAAATTCCCACTTAATGGTATCAATAAATAGATAAAATGTCTAATTAAAATCAGCCTATCACTGGGTCAGAGTGGACATTTGTAGGAAGATGGAAAATTTCTCTAAGCTTTCAAGTGATTATCTGTTTTCCAGGAAGCAAGAGGGGGACTGGGCAAATGTATACACAACACACAATGAACACATAATGCCTTAGGGTCTCGTTATTAGTGGTACAGAGGTATCATCAGGAAAATTCACAAAACTTGACAAATTAAGATTGTATGTAAGTAATTAAAAGAAGAGAATTAAAACACTTATCTGTTACCAGTAAGCAAGCCTGTATGCTTGTGTGGTTTTCTTTGGTCTGACATATAAAAGGAGAGCTGAGATTCATATAAATTTGTCTCCAACTTCAAAGTGTGTTTTATCTCTGCGAAAGAGTCATGTTGTTGTTGCTATCTTCTCAAATATGATTCTGTTGCCCACTTAGAGCCAGCCAAAGCTTGTGAGGAGAAATACACAGGGCACACCTAGCTTGTTTATCAAACATTTTTCTTTGGCTGAAGCACATTACAAGATTAAAGCTGAAATAAAATATACCACAAAAACAGATTTCTACATTTGGAGAGAGTACTCACAGGTCTTGCAGAAAAAAAACAAAAAAACAGCACATTATCTTGCCGTGTACTGGCCATAACATTTCAGTCCAGCTCTTCCAACATACAGAGCCATTTAACAGTGTGCTGCAGGCACAGGAGCTGAGATCAGACCCTGGTTAGAATACAGTGGCTGTTTCAGTTGCTGTGCATTATACTGTCTGTTATCTGACCTGATAAAAAGAGACATTATGCTGCATGATTAATCAAAATCCTTGAGACACAAATCTTATTCGTGATCGGTCAGTGCCATTCATTCTGAAATGCCCAAAGCTCGTTTGTGTACACATTTCCAATTAAGTTTGGACATTATGAAATGCAAAAAATAGCAGAAAACAATGATTCCTTTCCGATTGAATAACACTGGAGGAGGGCACTGAGCCTTTCAGGGACCCTGCCATGTCTGTGGGTGGGCCTGCTTGTCAGATTAGCTCAATTCCTCACGCTTGTCCATTTTTCCTGTTTTCACTTAAACTTTGAGGACTAATAGTTCACTTTCTGCCCAGTACATCCCACCCACTAACAGGTGCCATGATGAAGGGATAATCAGTGATATTCACTTCACCTGTCAGTGGTTATAATATTATGCCTGATTAGCATTTAGAAAAGTTAAATTCAAGTCACTGTAGTGGTTTTATTATGATCAGAATTATTAAGCCCAAACTTTTAGGGATGTTTTATCTATCAGTGACTCTTGTTTACATTCCATGTATGAATATAAAAACTTTTTAACACACACAAACAAACTTCAACAGCTCATTTGACACTCAGAGATATACCCACTGAGACAAGTTAGAATCTTTTATGACAGCCAAACTCGCTCAGCACACACTCAAACTTTGAAAGCTATCAGCATGTGCATACACCAACACACACACACCAGCAAGCAACAGAGAAGAGTCAAGTGGAAATCTTTGCCATCGGCTACAAACAATAAGAAACTGATTAACATTCAGCACCCTGAACACAACCCGGCTCTCGTTCTGCCTCATTCTCTGCCACAGCTACTTTCTCTGAATCTCTCTTTCTCTCTCTAATATTTGTTTTTCACCCCTCCTGACACTGTTTTCTTTCCCTCTGTCGATTTGATGCTTTTACTGCACATGATAGCAGCTATAGGATGAACGTTTGTGTGCATGTGCTCATGTATGGACGATGATGACTGGAATAGAACATAATGAGGTACAGTTACTACATCCCTGAGATGACAGCGTGCGGCAGGCCGCATCTCTCCCTCTGTCCCTTGTCTCGCTCTCTCTCCTGCCTCATCTGTCTGTCTTTTCTTTCTGCTGTAAACAGATGTAGAGTACAACATTGTAACCACAATCCCCCTGGGCGCTTTGGGAGCCTCTCACTCATGAAATCTATCTTCCTCCCCCGCTCTTCTCCTCTCCTCTCTTCTCTCCTCTCCCCTCCTCTCACTCTGTTGGGCCACTGCGGACCGGTTGTGGCTCAGTTGTAATTACGAAGCCGAATGATTTGGCTTGTAGTGGCATCGATGTGTGTGTTGCCACTCTTGTTTTTTGTCCGATCTGGGGGAATTTTCCTGAGGCGGACACACTGCTTCATGGCCCGCTCTGTAGCATTCGATCCAAATATGAATCGATAACTTGTTTAGGTCAAATTATGAACAGATACAGAGATGAAAACTTGAGAGTTCTGTTTTACACTTTACTGCATGAGCAAGTACTCCTTAATGGGGTTCTGAGTGATTAAAGCCCCTGCTTTCTAACACAATCTGGTATCAATACTTAGTCTCAGGCTGATGCTGAAAAGTCTGTCTCTCAAAGGTAATGTAAGGACATGTTTTCAATTTACACCAAGCGAGCTAGGATGACAGCAGAACCTAGAAGGAGTTAGGAATTACAGGCATTGATTTTCAGTAGATGTTTACAGGACATTAGAGCAGATTTCAGCCTGAAGGTGAGGCAGAAATGGGTGAGACGGGGCATTTATCTTACATAACTGATATACTGCATTTTGTGTACAAGATAAACGTCTTTATACTACTGGATGAACCATAGGATGCATTAGAGAGATGGACACAGGATATCAAATATTAGAGGTGTAGAAAAACATCAATATACAGTATATCATTTTTTTTTTATTGGCTGATCAATGATCAAATAAGTTTGACTGAAATTCAAAATATTGATTTAAATCACCGTCTGTTTGACACAGCTTTATTTTGAAATTCCCACTGAACACCCTTGTCTCAGTTTCTGCTGAACCGTCCATCTGTTTCCTGTGAGTTCAAACAGAATCATGGTAGCCTGAGCCTAACAGGTAGCACCTTAGCTTAGGGGGACAAATACAGTATTTACTTCACTTTTGGCTGTGTATCAACATTTCGTACTTAAACAAACCAGAGCTATCTATCCATCCATCCATCATCTGTTCACCTTATTCTTTCTTGGGGTTGCATGGCTGGAGCCTATCCTAGCTGTTTGTGTACAGAGGTTGACCAAGAGGCTAAGATACCTTTAACTTTTACCTACAACCTCTCGTTTTTGTCAGTTCATCTATGTGTCATTGTGCATACTCGTGCAAAGTTTCAAGAAAATACTTCCCAGCATTTTTTTAATATCATATCCAAATGTGCTTTTAACAGCAATGGGTTAACACAAGGCTTAGTGACTTTGACTTTTGACCTAAGACCTCTGAAATGTCATCATTTAGGGTAGACGTTTGTCCAAAGCTTTATATAACTCCCTGAAAGCATTATTGAGATAATATGCTCACAAGCAAAGGATAAACAGAAGATTCCAAGACCTTAACTTTTGACTAATGACCTCCAAAATCGAATCACTTCAGCCTTGAATCTAGTTGGGCATCTGGTCCGAGTTTAAATGGTATTCCTTTAAAACTTTCTAAGTTTGTGTCACAAGACTTGGCACTTATGGACTGACAACCTTGAAAACATAGTGCCTCAGGCCTCAGCTGTCATATTTTTCAATGAAGACATCACATTGCTGAGTTGCACCAATACAATACGTCCCTCAAGCTCAGAGTTTAACCTACAGCTGTTTCCCTTTAGGACAGTGTACTGCTGATATGACCACATTTTAATTAAGTGTTTAAATCATTACCTTTCTCTCAAGGCAATAAACCAGGCCCAGTAAGACATCCATTTCTTTACAGTTTTGTAGAGCTAGGCTAAGCAGCTATTGGCAACATTAAATATATGTGTGTTCCACCTCAACATTATGCACATACATGATGATGTATTCAGCACTTGCAATTTCAACTTCCCACCCACTAGTTTTACTTGGGATCAGCTGAACAGTCACAGCAGGCAGCCAATAAGTAGTGAGGCTCTATGGAAAGCTGTATTTTATTTATTTATTTAAACCAAAGTGTCACAGCTCGTCTCTTCTCCTGCCCTGACACTTTCTTTGTTGCTGTCTACACCTGTTCCTCTATTAAAATGAGGTATTAGAGTAAACCAGAGTTGCCTGATTGGTTTTTGGATTGTTATCTCAATGAAAATTAACTGGGATTAAATGGATTAAGTATTTCCTGCCTTCCAGACTGAGCTTATCCTCCACAGAAGCATGATTCATCTGTCGATGATGGATCTTCTGTCCGTGTATCTGATTACCTTATCTGCCTGTTGCTCTGCCTGGATATGTAAACCACCATCTCTGCTGCCCTGCTTGTCATTTCAAAGGAGTGACTTCATGTTGCACTGTGTCCAGAGTGTGTATGTGTGTGCTTCTGTTTGTCTTTAACAAGCTCAGAGAGGTTGATATATGACCGGCCAGCTCCCATTCATTCCCTGCTTGATCATGTTGATGGATTGTTGCTCCAAATGTATGTGTGTCCACAAGTGTGTGTAAGTCTCATGCTATGGATTGAGAGATATAAGGTGATTTTTGTGATGCATTCCCTACGGTTAAAACTTAAACAGAGCTTGAAAAAGCACTACCTGGTTCAGTGTTGTTGGCACTGCAGCGACTAAATTAGATTGTTGGATGTCAGGGAGACCTGGTCTGCTCTTTGTATTAAAATGCAGTCTACAGCTGCATACACCATGCATGTAATAAAGAGTCCCATCATGTCCCTGCATATGCTAGTATTACATTGTTCTTCATGTCAGCATTCTGTCCACATCATGATTGAATCTTGTTTGTCGCCTGCAGTATGCAAAGCAGGCATCTATGTTGGGACAGAAAAGGGTTGTCGCCCTACAGCAGGGCTTTTCTTCCTCTCTATCTCTGTTTTGTTTGTAGTTTCAGTAGTTTGTGTTGTTTCACCCTTGGGAAGACCTTAGAAAAATTATAACTACATTTTCATTTATTCAAATATTCAAATTACATGAGGTTTTACTAAAATACCTAATGTGTAGGTTTAATGTGCAGTTTTGTAATTGGTATGTTTTTCTGCATAAACATAGTGGCTTACTTCTTTCACCTTTTAAAGAACTGTAGAGCAAAAAGCCTACTGGGTTTAAATAAAAGGTACATTTTCAAATTATGACAGTAGAGTGTTTTGTCCTCTGAGTTGTATAGTATTCTTTAGCATATCAATGACAAAAAAATAGATGATCGGTATCACATATCCGTGGGATAGATTAAAAAAAAGCCAGCTGGCTTTTGACAAGATCCTTTTTATTGTTAGGTATATATATATATATATATATATTATATATATATATATATATATATATATATATATATATATATATATATATATATATATATATATATATATATATATATATATATATATATATATACATACATATATGATCATTGTACAGCCATTTTGTACATGGACTTTTACACATTTCTTAATGAATAGCAATATCAGGACTCTGAAGTTGCCTCCTACAACTAATGCGGTGTTCAGATCATATTTGTGTTTTATGAAAGCAACAACTTAAAGACAAAAAAAACATATTTAATTTATTTATATGCACTAATTTATGTTACAATTAACTCCTAAGAATTGCTGTATGTGATCAATATGCGATCAATGGTAAAACAAAACATAAAAACAAAGTACAAATATTCTAAATTTGCAATTAATATGATTAATTTTGAGTTAAGTATCAAAAGTTTGAGATTACTCACAATAAACATTTTAATCTCTTGACAGCACTAATAAACACATATATTCTTATACATTCAAACAAAACTAATTGAAGTTGTAATTTTTTACGGTTAATAAAATAATCTTGCCACACTAGGCATAGGTCTGGGTTTCTGAAATGTGTTTTTATTATGTTCATGTCAACAATGAAAACATCAGCCACTGTGATTGTGGTCGGCTTTGCTTTGTAAGGAGAGAAGCAGCAAGCTGGGCTTTACAGGCTGCTGAGGAAAATGCTGTGAACTTTTGGTGAAGAAAACTTATGGGGTAATTTTTCACATAACTGTAAACAGTCAGATGATCCTCTCCCAATCATCAGGAGATTTTTTGAGATAACAAAATAATGGGTTTGCTTGTTAAAAACAATGCAACTCAAGTCATTTCACTTTCTCTTTGAGGAATTTTCACACCTAAGAAGGAAAAATAGATAATTGGAGATCTAATTCCTGAAAGACAGTGTTAAGCTGACTGTAGAGGACAGTTCAGCAATTTATAGGATTGCGCAATAGTCTAAAAGCAAACAGGTGATGAGGCTGAATGTGGCAGTGAAGTGTGTTTTTCCTTGTTGTGATGGGGTTTCTTCTTGATGAGATTTTTGCCCGTGTTTGAACTGCTCGTAATGAGTTTTACACCTGCAGTGGTGAAGGTTTCTGGTGATAATGAGGTCTCTACCTGTAGTGTCATCTCTGGTCGTCTCCTCTGAGGTTTCTTACTTTTACCTCTGGTGGAATAAACACAGCTTACATTAAAACTTAGGTGTAGTTTTAGAAGGTATGATCACATTCAAACACATAACAATAGATGTACGGTGGTGACATTCAGAAACGTTTTAGAGATCATTTGTTAAAAAAAAAAAACAAAAAAAAAAAACTGTGCATTAATTAGTCAAAAGAAAATTTTGTCGAAAGTCTTACATTTTAATGTGAAAAACATTGTGTAAAACATTTTTAACTTACTGCTTACACTAGCTGAAAATGAGGTTTGAAGGACAACAAGTTTCTTTGTTCTTTATTAACATTAACCATGTTGTGCTTATTCCTTCTCCCTAATGATAGAGTAATGTGTTTTATCTCCACCACTGTCCAAGACCATGGTCGTTAAAACATGATATCCATTTGTGTGTAATGAGCAGCAGTTTTATCGATTTTGTTTCTCTTCTCATACTTTGGTGACAAAACTGTTTGAAATATCATTATTTGTCATCATGTGTGGGTTTTTACATTTCAAATTTGTATAAACATTTTAAATATCATTGGGTATAGGCTAGTCTTAACATGACTTACTTGAACATAGCAGATAAAGTTCCCATATGAAACACACAATATCTAGAAGGTTAAGGAGGTATTTTTGTCAGTTAACACATTCAGGCATCACAGAGATAAATGTTATCTCCAACCCACATTTATTAAGGGAAAAAAACAGCTTGGATTTCTCCTCTTGAGAGTAGTAAATAAATTGTTTGCCATTTTTTCATGTTAGTTTCTTCCAAGTTGGACACAGTGTCTGGTAAAGCATGAGTACAAGTGTAGAGAGAAAGCTCTAACTAATATGAGCGAAGACTGCTTTAAATAGACTATTAATCTGTTTCTGTATTATGGATGAATGAAATGAAAAGTGGGTACTGCAAGCACTGATAAGGACAGAGAGGTATGCATATTTCCCACACGAGTAAGGAAGACTTATCACTTAGATCTGTTTTGCTGTGTGAATCTGCATGGTGACATATTTTTAGTTGCCATGTTGATAGAGATCTTTAGAAAGCAGGGCAGTTTTTCCTCAACAGTTAAAGCCAATGCTGCTTCTATTCACACAACAAACAGGTGGATTTCTTATATGAATACTTCACATGACTCATCAATAGAAATGTAAGCCGTATCTCAAAGGATGCTGTAAAATAAAGTAGAGATAAAAATTGGGAAGGATAGATTTTTAGACTGTGGAAGATTGAATCCTTACCCTGATTCTCTGGATGGTTAAAGCTGTTTATATATTCTTGTACTCTTGTGAAAACACAACACTCTGAAAGTATAAAAGTCTTTTCCTGCATGTGACAACATCAGGCTCAAAGCGAATTTTGGGTCTTAACATTTTTTTATTTTAAATCTGACTTTTTATTTTGTTAAAGCACTGCTCTTAATATTGGCTCTCAATATATTACATATAATGATTGAGACAATATTGTTTGCTTAATTTTTTGGATGAATGATTATTGTTATTTTTTTATATACATTACATTTGAACATAATGTTAATTTATTTTCAACCTCAGCTAACACAATATAACTCATTTTAATCGTTTTTGTTAATGTATTTATTTATTTTGACTTTTTTATGAAATGACATTGTAATAATGCCCCACATTCATGCCAATAAAGGTCTGTGAATTGTGAAAATTGTTGAAAGTTGTGTAGGTGAATGTTTTTAGTTTGTTTTTTTTTGTTTTTTTTTGATAGAGCAGTAGATCGCATAGGAAACAATGGCGGGGGAAACAATGGCGTCTGAAATGCAGATGGTATCCAAGATATGTGATGTAATGGCATCTTATGGAAACCAACACTGCCAAAGCCAAATTGCCACATTTGTTTAATTTTAGGTCATGCTCTCCCTCTTAATATTAAAACGTGATACAAAATCAGGATTTTTTTTTTTTATACTCTGTACCATTTAATCTTATTTATGGGATTTTCTTTAAACTTTGCTCAATTGTCATCTCTAATCCAAGGAAGAATCAACTTTGAAGGTCAAAGTTCATTTTGCCTTATGTTCATACTTTTCAACTGTGAACCCGAAATTGCACTTTTGTTTTTCTTTTTGGTCAAAGATTTGGCTCAACAGTGGAACAGAACCAAGTGTTGGTATTTCACAGCAGAGCAGTTGCTGTCTCTATCCTTTGGTCAGGCAGAACATTTCTGTGATCAGTTTTTGTGTTTTTCCCATCCTAGTGTGGGTTTCCCATTTTCTCTAGCTTCCTTCAGACAAAAAACATGCTCATTAGATTAGCTGTTGATTCTCAACTGCAATAAGGGTTGAAAGTGTGTGTGAATGGTTGTCCCTTTATCCCATTCCTGAGATTGGCTGGTTATCAGTCCAGGTTATACCCAGCCTCTTGCTCCATGTCAACTGAGATAGGCTCCAACTCCCAACAGGGCTAAGCATTATAGACTTCAAGATGGACTAATTACATGTTGGTAGTAGTTGGTGAACAGTCAAGGTCATTTGGTCTTATGTTTTTTTTTTTTTTTTTTTTTTTGCCTGTTAGCATCATATCCAAAATGTGCTTTCAAGGCCCTGGGTTTTACTCTTTTTAAATAAGTTTAAACTGGTCCCACTTGTCCCCAGAATCTATTTTTGAGGTCTCTTGCCCAAAACCCCACCCAGAAATTGAATTGTGGCATGCCCAGAAATCAATGTATTTCAGCCTTACAAAGAACAAGCTGTTGTGAAAATGATCAAAACTGTGTCTAACCACAGTCCTTTCAGAGAATCAATGTCACTTCAGCTTTTATGCACTTTGGGCATTTTTTTCCGTTGTTGAACAGAAATCACTAGACATGCTCCTTCCATGAAGTGTGTCCCGTCTGAGGTAGGTGGCATATCCCTGATGATATCACCAGGAAAAGTTTTTAAATAGATTGTGAACACAGAAGGAGGGCAAGAAGGATTTTTCTGATGTTTGGAGTTTGGTAAATCATTTTTAGTTGGCCATTTTTGTATGAAGATGTATAAAAATGTATTTTGCATGATGCTGTACGTCTTGGTGGATTCTGAAGGTCATAGGTCGAAGGCTTACAAGCATCATATTTATGTCTTGCATGTAAATGTTGAACCTTCTGAATGCTCAGAGGTGTGTTCTTCAAACTATGCCCAAATGTCCACTTGACTTAAGGAACGGCTAATCCATAGATTGTAAGAAGCAGAGGACAAAGACATGTGACGTGAGTCATTTTAATATCAAGGTAGCCTTTGGAATGCTGTTGATGCTTCATAATGACCGCTGCAGTACTGTACATGTCATCTCAACCAAATTTTAGCTCAACCTACTCACAGATAGAGAGGCAGTGTTGAGGTGCAATGTAAGGCCATCAGACTTACAGCGACTCTGCATGGACATGAAGCCACATCAATCATGTTCCTTACCTCTAAAACCAGAAATCCTCTAACAACTAAAAAACAAGTGCACTGTAATAAAGTCAGAACACATAGATATACTATATATATCTGGACCAAAGCTGTTTTTTCTTCTTTTTTAGACAGGATGTAAATTTATTTATTTAGCCTGTAATAAAACCTTGTTCCCACACACATCCATAACACCTCCAGGGACCCTGCAACCGGCCTCAAGTCGACACTCAAGGAACTCCAGCTTTTGACACTTATGCGTTGGCCTTCTTTTTCAGCCCTGGATGTTGCTGCTTGGGCGAATCATATTTATGAGGCATAAGGACAAAGGTCATTGTGCCTCATACTTCACTGTGTATTAAGAACACAGAATTCATACCAGACACACTGAAATAACCCAATCCCTTCATTTTGATCCAATACTGTACTTTTACTGTCCAGAAATTGTATTCCTTGCAGGGTCGTACACCCACTGGGCAATAGTTCAAGTTTTCCATTCAGTGAGCAAACATTCTCTGAGCAACGGCTGTTTTGTTGCACTTGGCAAAACCTTTCTCATAAAAGAAACTTTCTCTGAGCTGAGCCCTGAAAATGACACCAAGCACTCCACTTTGTTCAGATGGACCTGTGTGGGTTCTGATCTGTCCGAGCCTTCACTTCCTCAGCTGATATAATCTGTGCTTCCTGCAGATTTGTGTCAGTCCTTCACTCTCCCACCATCATTAAAGCCCTCATGAGACGCCCAGGTTTCCCTTTTATCCTCCTTTTCTTTCGTCCGTTTCCATGTTTTCCTCTCCTCCTCTCATCTAATCCGCGATTCAAATTACCTGAACGCCTAATGCTTCCTTTTAGCGATGCATGAGTGGGATCAACTGAAGGGAGTCAAGCAGTGGATTAATTCACACATACACCCACCCGCACACACTCGAACACACTATCACATTAATAAATGGCACGGGGAAGAGGATGCTATAAATTCCAGCTCCTCTCTCCCCTCAATGGCTCCCATAACCTGCTCCATGTGTGTTTATGTGTGTGTGTGTATTAAGTAAAAAAACCTGCCAGGTGCTGGTTTGAATCAGGCACATCTGGAAGTCTGAAGTGTGGAGAATCAATGTCAGGCCTCTGTATGCCTCACACACACATAAACACACTCTCAGTCATGTTGTTATTATGGAGCATGCCAGGCCCATTTTCTGCTTGTAAAGGTGCAGTAATTAAGACCCACTAGGTAAATACAAGAAGTTTGTGCCAATTTTGTACACTTGAGGAGTTAGTAATTAAATCAGACTGTATTCCTGTGGCCTCAGAGCACCATATCAAAGAAAACTGTTAAAGTTTTTAATTTTGCTTTTGGCTTCAAGGATACAAATGGATTCTGGCTGGGCTTTTATGGAACAATTTATAATTCCAGGAAACATAAAAGCTCAAAATGTGCACCATTTCTTCATTTGTTTTAAATAAAAGACTTAACACAACATGCAGATGTCTACTTAATCCTTCGCAACTCCAGTGCAGGGCTGCCAGTGCCCCCAAGAGGTACATCTCACATTGTTTATGATATCTCCTTAACATGTAACAGATCTTTATAAGGTCAACTTTGTTTGGAAGCTTACTTTTTACAGTTAAGGAGCATACACTGTGCGATTTCAACATGATTTTGACACAAATTTTTAGGATGACTGCCTCTGGAATCAGGCTGGATATCAGTCCAAGTGTGCATCCTGAGTTGTGCAGTGTACACGGAGACATGACAGCAGAACAGAGCCTGACCTGAGTCTGACCAACAGCTACCGAACGGTCGGATAGAATTCTGACATGTTTGATATTCTGGTCACATGACTGCATTCACTCTCAAAGTGAGGAAAAACAAGTGCTGATCCTCCAACATTTGATCAGTGCACATCTGAATGATAAAAGTGCTTTCTATTGTGAGAGTTTTAAAGCGGATTATTCATGTAAATTGCCCTTAGGCGTGTGTGAGCATGACTGGTTGTCTGTCTGTCTGTCTATGTTGTCCTGTGATTGGCTGACAACCAGTCCAAGGTGTATCCTGCCCTGGATAAGTGATATGTAAGTGGTATGAGGATGGATGGAGTTACAGTTATTTATTCTCCTGTATCTTGCAAATTATTAAATAAAGAAAACCAGAAATCAAAGATAGTCAGTCAAAACTGACATGTTTTCATGACATGGTTTTCCTCAGGCTTGCAATTTATTCATCTTTTTAAACTGACTTGACTTGCCACATTAAGTATAAAGAGGGACTGCATGTGGCCCCCCAGCTGTGAGTTGCCCACCCCTGAATGAAATATTTGTGAGGGCTTGTTAATGTTGAAGTGACAGAAAGTACATCCTCAAGCTTGTTCACAGGGTCTGTTGTAGCTGAAAGTCATCTGTGAGTGCCACGTTACATCTTCACTGAGGTTTTTATCCTTGAGAAAGCACACCCCCCACCTTAACAGAACAGTTTCTCAGGCTGCCTAAGAAGACATTAATACAAAATGATCCACTGAAAATTGGACTTCTTTAAATGTCTCAATTGGAGCACAACAGAATGGTCCTTCTGTCACATGGGGGTTAGGTTTTTACACTCACACACACAGAGACTAATGCCGTAAATTAATGGGATTTGCCGATATAAACTTCAATGTTTTTTTTTGTGACGTCAGTCTGGATCGGATTAGCACAAAAATGTATCGGCTTCTTCCTTGGACCAAACCACATCTCTTGTACAATTTTCATGTAAATCCTTCCAGTAGTTTTTGCGTAGTCTTGCTAACAGACAAACAGATTCACAGACAAACAAACAGACAGACCCTGGCGAAAACACAACCTCCATGGCAGAGGTAAATATAATGCATAAAACTACATAATCCCTGCAGCACTCCGTTTTGACTGTTCCCTCACTCTTTTTCCCACAACACCATTTGGTTTATCAATACAACAAAAGATTCTAAGGGGTCTCTGGAGTCTTTTTTTTTTTACTTGCTTTGTCATTTAAACGATACTACTGAAGAAAGAATAAACACATGTTGTATTGTATTAGAACATAGTACCAAAAAGAATGGACTTGTACATTAAAATATGCATGAAAGTGCTAAAAAATGTGTCCAGCTGAATTTTGAAAGAACATGTTGAATGGTCATTAAAACTTATTTTTTAACTTCATTAAAGATCACAGTTGCTTCACTTTTTCTGCCATTCTTCCAGAAAGAGAGTCCTAACTGAACAACAGTGAGCATGATTACTCTTTTTGAAAAATGAAGGGCTTCAATCAGAGCAAGTCTCACAGCCTCTTTTTTTTTGACTCTTAGTGGAGCTGGCTTCTCATCTGCTGCAGTGTAATCAGTGGTACAGTGCAGGTTTCATGCATCCATACACAGTCAAAGCACTTTTTTTTAGTGGCTTTGAGCTTCAAGTGCCACTTAATATCTGCATCTGCTCACAGACCCTCTCTTCAGCTAGAAATATCGGCATGTACTCATTTTTCAACGTCTTTTTTCTAGTATTGAGAGTGCAAGGTTGTTTGATTAGCAACAATAGCAGCAATAACCAATCACGTTGCACTTGTCCCTGATAATTAAGTCCCTTTTGAGTCTTATACTGGCTGCTTGTATAGTTTTATATATGGTGTATAGTTGGTGGTTTTGAATAAGCTTGTGTCACACAATGGGATAGAAACAAAAAAATTAACATTCCTAGGCTTTAGGCATGGCATACACTCACCAACCACTTTATTTGGAACACCTTGCTAGTGCCTGTTAATATTAAGGTCAGTTTCATTTCTCTGAGTCATAGATTCAACATGGTGCTGGAATATTCCTTTGAGATACTGGTCAATACTGACATGAAAGCGTTGCACAGCTGCTATAGATTTGTTGTCTGCTCTTCGGTGAAGCAACTGTTCTTCCACATCCCAAAGGTGCTTAATTAGTTTAAGACTAGTGGACTAGACTTGTGGACTGTGCAGGCATGAACTCAGATTACAACAAGATGATTTTGAGATCATACTGTTGTTGTTGGTTTGAAAACAGACAGAAAAAAAAAAAAAAAAAAATATATATATATATATATATATATATATATATATAGACTGAGACTGAAGAAAGGCTGTAGTGAAAGAGCATTACCTCAAAATAAAAGACATGGGATCAAACAACCAACTAAAATTAGTCAATTTAAGTCAGATAATTCCCCTTTTTTTAAATTCTGAAGCTCAGTTTAAGCTTCATCATTTCATGTTGACCATGGCTACATGCCCTGATGCCTCAAAGCATTAGTTGCTGCTATGTAATTTGCTAATCAAATATGTATTTTGACAAGCATATGGATGATATGGTGAAAGGCAAGTGTTTACATGAAAATATACAAAGTTGTGTGTCAGCACTCAAGTTAGATATTCAATGGAATATTACTGATCTGGATGACTGAGAACCTACACAGAAGTTAGAAACATTTGAAGTCATTCAAAAGATTAAAGTGGCAATGTTATAAAAAAAAAAATCTGGACCTCCAAGCAACCACTTTAAGTTGTTTTATTTAGGGAAACATGGTTCAATTTCAATGTCTCAGAAAAGGATAAGTCCTGCTCTACTTTTAACAAAATAAAATGGAGCAAAATACAGCTGCACAGATGTGTATTCCCATTCCAACTGTAACCATAAAAGAGAGGAAAAAGGGAGGACAAACTGAGGGAGAAAGAAGTTTTTGCAACTCTGCACTCTGTGTAGTCGTGTGGTTGCTTTGTAGCTGTAATGAAACAGCGGGCTGTGGAGCTCAACTTCTGGAAGTAATCTAAGGTTTGGCCTCAGTCACACACATGCAGATGCAAAGAGTCACACAGGCCCACAAAGACATACTCATGCTCGCACACACACACATGCACACAGCTGGCCATCCAAGAGCCTCTGCCCTGCATAACCGCTCACTGCTTTAATGAAAGCCTGTAAATCTATTTGGGGAGCTGAAGCTACCAAGAGGCTGGGCAGGGTCGCTTTACAGACCTGCTCTCATACGATTTAACTCTTAAATATATGGTTATTTTTTATAGTTTAAACTCCTAAAACTGTGTGTTGTTGCTGGCCAAGTGTCACAGACTGCCAAATGAAGTCTTTTTTTTTTCTTTGTGACTATAAAAAGCCATGATATCATGTCTGTCTCCAAGTCTCTGAACTAGCTGTAACTTATGAGCAACTAAAAAGGAGGTAGTCCAAAATGGAGCACAGGGCATATCTTAAAAATGGCCCCCAGTGAAAAGCAGGCACAGCTACATTCAAACACAACATACACAGATGCAGCTGTGGGAGATTTATCTTGAAATTGTTGCTTCAAGTTGCAGAGGTAGATGAAAAACTCAAAATAAAAGATACATTGCATTGTTACAAACAGTAATATTTTAAACTAGGGCTAACACCTGGCAGTTTTATGCCTCCTTGAGGTATACGGATGCTGTACATTGAAAGTACAAAAGTGGGTCAAGAGAAGGGCCTGTGAGGTTTTTGTGGTGACCTGATTGGTAGATATATTATATCCTCAATGCTGTAGGTCAGTGATCATCAACTGCTGTCCCAGGAGCTACATCAGGCCCCACACAGCTTCATCTAACAGCCTTAACAGTATCATCACAGTCCAAAGTAGGAGGGGGCACATTTTGCTGTGGTATTCAGGGTAAGTTTCTGTAGTTACATCCGCACAACTATTAATAAAAACCCCAAAACAATCGGAATAGCATGTGTTAAGAAAAATTCCACTTGAACAAATGTAGTTGATGACCTTTGGTTTAGGTGCATGTTTTGAAATATGATTTGAGGTCACAGTCACCTTGATCAGGTACAAAATAATGAAACACACATGTTCTGTTCTTTGTGATAATTTTGACAAACAAACCTACTTCTCTTGATGTTTTAAGCTTAATCGTAATTGGAAGAGTGAAAAGCTCTCAGTAAGTTACTATGAAGCCACAACATGGAGGTTCAAAAATAAAGGGAGCTACAATATTTCCAATGTATACCATCTTAATTTAACCTCTTGTTTAAGAGTTTCCTCTTGTTCAAACTACCTTAATAAGTTGGTCCTTCTGGCTTCAGTAATCTTATTTGAATTATTGATTACAAAAAACAAACAATCAAAAATGCTTGCCTTTTGTGTAGTCTTTGTTAGCAGCTAGTTAGCTATCTTTAGCTATCACACAACAATGGTTTAAGATTCAAAAGCAGGCAACATCAGATGCATTTTATTATTTCCCATTAAACATTAAAATCTCACGTACATGTGTTCATCACCAACCTTATTTCAGACATTTATCTGAAAACGGTATTCTAAACCTCATTTAATTTTGGGCTTGAAAACCAGGAAGTGCTAAATGCTAACTCACTTCCACGTTTGACAACTCATCCAACATGTTTGCTCCTTTTCCGACATGCTTTGCCAAATTTGCTTTACAAATTGGAAAATTTCTGTCTTTTACACTCTTACAGTAGTGCCTGCCTACTACATTAGATGATTAGTCCATCATGAAAGTGATTGACAGAGCGATCATCCAATCATCTGCCAGATAACCTTTCGAAAGGTTCCGCCCATTCCCAAACACCTCCTATGGACTGTTTCCCAGATGGACTAGTGAATATATTTGACGGCCATCTGGAGTGTCAGGTTACCCCAGATTATTATTTATCTGACCTTAAATGTTCTGTTTCTGTTGCTCTGGTTTCTTGTACACAAACAAGGTGAGAGCATGTCAGGACCGGAATACAAACTACACGGCAGACCAGCCTTTTGCAAAACAGCATGGAAGACACCAGCATTAAAGTTAATTGTTCAAGAGAGAGCAGGGCACTGTAGGTACAGCAAAGAGTTAATCCAGAAGTATTAACCGGGCTTTAGTATGTGTTCCTACTTCAATACTTTCCAGGAATAAATAGTTTGATCTGAATTATCATAAGCATTTTGGTATGACCCAAACTTATCAGTGCAACTCATACTAGGATACTTTTCTGGTCATCATTTTATCTCCAACCAGTCAGAAAACAGGAGAAGATTAAACCCATAATTTTTGAAATAACTGGTGAACAATTTCCATATTTGTACATGAGGTTTCAAGCGCAAGACTCTTTCCAGCACCACATGAGGACATTCCTCAGTGTCACGAATGAGACAAACAACTGCTCTTAACACTTCCTGTAGCAGCAGTTCATAATGTCCGTGTGCTAAAAGAGGAGAGTTTCTGTCATGTCTACATCTGTCCTCTGCATGCCTGCCCAGAATCTCAGTTAGCCTAAAGTGTTCCAGCTTTAGACCTCTGCTTTCACTTTGATGGAAACTTAATTGTTCGAGCTGGAAGCAGTTGGGTGCGACTACTAAAGAAAGAGATTGAAGGAGTAGGGAGGGGAGCCCGAATCTGTGTGTGTGTGTGTGTGTGTGTGTGTGTGTGTGTGTGTGTGTGTTACAGTGCATGTGTGCTTAAACCTTTGTGTGTGTGTGAAACTGGGCGACAGCACGCCTGACCAGTGTCAGCATGTGGAATTAATTAGATGAGTAATAACTGCCTGAAAGAGGGACACAGAGACAGAGGGAAAGAAGGCTGAGAAAACAAGCTGAAGAGGGTGGAATAAAAGATGAAAAAGAAAAAAGGAATAAAAGAAAGAGTTCCACCAAGGGCAAGGGTTTAATGATGAGTGGAGAATTAGTTCAAGCTATTTGTAAAAGAGATGAAGAGCCTATCATGAGTGTCTCCACCTCTTTGTCACATAAATGATGCAGGTCTGTTGTTGCAGGACCCTACTGCCATCTTTAACCCTGGACAAATATTTCCTTCACACCAAAATCCATCAAATTTTTTATCAAAAGAACTTACAAGACCCTTGTCATTGGCTTTAATAAATGCTGGTCTCTTACTTGATGTTTTTTTTAAGTGATTTTTTTTTTAATGTGATTTTAGACAAATACCCAAGGTCAGTGTAAAAGATGAGTTTTATAATATTTAGAGCTCCTGTTATCTGTTCTTTGATGTTTTGTGGTTTTAAAACTTAATTTCAGCTGGTTTTCTGCCTCCTTGGTTTAATGATACAAGTATGTTTGATATCATGGCTGCTTTTTTGTCTCGTCTTTTCTATGTTTCCAAGTTCAGTGATGTGACCTTTTTCATTAACCTGTTGATTACGTGCACTCAGTGTTACAGCGTTACAGAACACTCCCCTCTGGTGGGTAAGAAATGCCTCTGCTTTACGCTACAGGTCAGAAGTTGCTCAGTCCAAAGGGACTTAAATATGGGACTGTAGGATGGCTGTTTTAAATCCTGACCAAGCCATGTCTGGAAGTTGGTGTGGTAGCTGGAGAGTTGCCAGTTGACCTCTTGCCACAGCCCAAATGCCCGTCAGCAACCTCAAAACTGCTTGGTAGTGCTTCTTCAAGAAGCAAGCTATCACTGACATCTCTCAATTAGTGAATGATCCAAGGACCTGTGTGTGCAAGTGTATTTCTGCCTATGTGTGTGTGCTGACTCAACATCAGAGTGAAACACATCAGAGTCCCCTTTTACAAAGTTCAATCTGTGCAAGAAAACCCACCTAGGTTCAAATCGGAAATTAATGCTGCCAGATGCTCCACTGTGTTTTTGGTTACAACAAACAGTAGCACTGTCCATACAACCATTTACTGCCATAAAATTGTTTTCCTTGAGCTGAATATTACTGTCTTTTTATTTCCCCAGAATGCTGCCAAAAGTGGCAGCTGACAGTGATTTCAACAATGTTAGCAATCAATAAGCAGCCACATACACCATGATGTTGTATCTAGTCCTTAACTTCTCAAACAGATGCTTTATTCAAACACATCAAAACACGCAAATATTAAAAAACCTTGTCCATTCCCACGTAAACTTTCATTGCAACTCCCCACCCCCTTCCTCTTGTTGTACATACGGTGGGTCCAGGCCCCCAGGACCTTTGTGACAGAATGTGATGCATTACTTGCAAGTCAAACATTAGTTTGCATTTTTTACATCAAGAAAATAAATATAAAATTGGCCTACAGATACATTTGTTTGAGCATTATTGAAGAAAGAACTGTACGTGTGTAAATCTTTGTTTTTAGATAATATATACAGGGCAAATTTTGACAACCTTACAGCTGACAGAGCCTTGCAACCCCCCTGAAACCCTCAGGGGACAGATATTAGAATGCTATGCGAGCTAGCTTATGAGCTATTCAAAGGCAATAGGCTGACCATAAGTTTTAGCTACAGATTGTTATTTTTAGTCATAAAATATCATAGCCATCTTGTTGCAGTGCTTCCTCTGAGTCTTTATTTTCATACTATTTATTCTTACATACATACATATATGATGAGGGGGGATTTACTTCAGACAGCAATATTGTAAAGCAATCTTTTACAGGAACACACAATTTGCTTGTAGACTTGAGAGTAACCACAGCCCTATTCAGGACAGTGGTTACCTCATTTGCTCGCTAGCTATAGCATACTCAACAAGTATTCAGGGGGCTGCAGCAGTTTTAATCAACGCGTTTGTGAAGTCTTCTTGGGTGGGACGCATTTTACTCAAACACTCCCTGTCACCCCACACAACAAAGAAAAAGAAATAAATACCTCACGCATCCTCTGGCTGCTGAATACATTACAGCGTCTTTGGCTAATGCAGTAATTAACTTTGCTAGAAACCCCATAAGGGTTTTATAATTACTACTATACAGTATGTACAAAAAAAGTCGATGTAAAGCAGCAATGTAACAATTAAAGTGCAAGTTTCATCTAAAGTTCTTGTTTCTTGTGGTTGAATTTAAGGAGCGATCTTGTTACTAAGCCTCTTCTTTTTTAATTATTTAGGTAATGAAACTTTGTATGCTTCCCTGCTCAGTGACTTTCATTTTTAGTGCCATTATTTTGTCAGTGCAGATATCCTTCCAGTGATACTCTGTTTCCAATGCACCATGGGTTGCTTGTTCCCAAACACAGTGTGTGTTGGCAGAAAATAAGCAATATCCTCACCTCTCTCTCTCTCTCCCCATTTGCAGAACTCTCCCTCCATCCTTACCCTCTCTCTCTTTCCCTTTTCTCTCTCAACACAAACCCAAAAGTGCTCTTGGGCACTCTCCATATGTGGATGACCAAATTGATCGCAGAGACGGAAAATCGATCGAAGGGAATGCGATGAGAAAAAAAATGGGACATTTATTTTTTTTAACTTTGGTGAAAAGGCTGTGGAGGGCTTTTCAGCACTCAGGATCGCTCAGGAGAATCACTGCCAAGACGACTTGAGGGATTCACTGTGCCCCTGTATGCCAGCTGCCTGCTCGAAATTATGATCGCTTTCACTCAAACTAACAGGCACATGCATGAGCATATGCATATTCTGAGCTACAGAAGGAAAATATACACTGATATGCTTCTCTTTTTTCGGATATGTTTGTGATTATATGACTGACGTAATCATTTTATGTTTTTTTTTGCAGCAAACTGAAAACAAAGTAAATCATTTCATTGAGTGGAATTTATTTATTTATTTATTTTTTAATATTCTGGCTGTGGTTGCCAATGTCTTAAGCCGCCTTAACACACCGAACGCGACTTTGCGACCTCGGTGACCACTCTCCATGTAAAGTCAATGTACAGCCACAATGGGGCGGGGTTAACCCTCCCGCAACGCGATGGACGCGTCCTGGGGGACCATGTCGCTCGTTGCTTAGTTGCCAAAGTTGAAAAGTTTGAACTCTCCAGGTGATGTCGCGTGTGGCTTTGCGGCAACAGCCAATCAGCGTTGTGTGGGTGTGTGACTGTACCCGTGTCAGACAGTTTTCAGAGTAACAATCCTCCTAGACGGGACCGCAGAGAACTCACAGAAGATGCTGCAGGGCCAGCAGCTGCAGTGTTTGTGGTTGGTAGGTGATTGAAAAGGATACAGTTGGAATAATGTCAGCTAATACATCCTATTATATGATATGGTATGATTGTGGTGAAAGTCTATCGGGCGTGACGTCACTGTGCAACGGCAACAGTGACCAAAATGAGGTATTTATGGACACTCATATAATAAACTGGACACATTTTTTTAGGTTAAATGTCTGTGAGACCTAAAATTTTGTTATACCAATCATACCAGAAATTAGAAATGTTGGGAATAACGTCATTAAAAATAACGGCGTTACTAATGCCGTTACTTTTTCCCAGTAACGGATAATCTAATCAATTACTATTTCAAACATTACAACGCCGTTACAGTACGACAGTGAAATGTGGCGCATTACTTTGCACCGATGTCAAGCAGCTGTTATCCGACCTGCCTCGCTCAGCCAGACACAGGGCAGGAGCAGCACCGCTAACAGACACACGAGAGAACTAGATGCCAGTGTTGCCAGGTCCTCTTATCATAAGCGACTTTCGGCTTCTTCTTTTTTTAACTTGCATGTGTATATTGGGAGTTGTGGGTTGCAGTTTTTTGGGTTTGTTCCAACAGTGCAGTTGCTCATTTGGGCTTGTTGTGCCCCCAAACCCAGGAGGAATCTGGTGCATGATCTACCATCAATATAAACCCAATTAAGAAGTTATAAAAATTATTCAAACATAAACACAAATTTAAATGTTACCGTAAAAATGATGTTTTCATCTAGAATAAATCCTTGTAGCCAGAATTCAATTTATTTCTCATGTACCTGCTACTGTTTTCACCATAATAAAGCTGTAGAGGATTAACATAAAACTTGGATAAAAGCCTGACATGTCTTTTTGGTTACAAAAATCAAAGTTAGACAGACTGTTTAGCAATAACAGAGTTACAAATATCAGTAGCCCCTCCCTTCACTTCTGTATAAAGAAAAAGATGTTCCACCTCCAAACAAAAGGATGTTGAATAAGAAAATAAGAGACGAAAAAGACGAAATATCAGTGAAATTTAAATGTAATGTGAAAAAAAATAATAAATAAATGTAGGCTTGATGTAGGCTTCTCTCTTTAAAAAATGCTTATTTCAATTGCAAAATCTGGCAACACAGATAGATGCAGCAATAGCTTGTCCGGAGTGGTCTGTGGACTTAAAACTGACGTTTTTAGGATGGAAGTATAAGAAGTAAAAGGCAAGAACACTTATGTGAAGTGTACATTATGTCCTAAAGCTAAGTGTTTGTCTGTTGTAAGTAAATCTAAAAACCTAGTGACCAAAAAGACTGAGAACTCTGCTGATGATGTGAGCGCTGCTGTAGCAGGACAGGTAACAACAAGGAAGGACACAGAGACAGAGCCACACAGTTCAAGCAGCAAAAGCTTTTTCAAAAAAGTAACGTATTAATTACTCTCCCTGGTAACTAATTACATTTATGAAGGAGTAATTAATAATTCAATTACTTTTTGGGAAAGTAACTAGTAACTATGACTAATTACTTTTTTAAAGTAATTTGCCCAACACCGGAAATCTACAAATCAAACTACAACAAAAATCACTGGTATATCTCACAGAGGCATTCAAAAGCTTGGCAGTAGATTTGGTTTAGATGTTTTTACAATTTTTATTCCTTTGAATGATTAAAATTCCCCAAACCCACCACTCAAAGAGGTAATGCTCATGGTTATTGATATAAACACACTCTCAAAAGTCATCAAACATAAACCCACACAGATTTTGACAAGAATACACAGACACTTAAAGCCCGGAAGCAATTTTTCATGCTGCTTGGGAGCAAAAAGAAGGGTAAGGCAATGAATAAATGACAAGAAGAAGCAAGTCTTTAATTCAGTATAATTCTAGGCTACTCCCTCATATCCGCTGGAGTTGCTCCCCTTTAAAGAAAACAACCGAGATTTTGGAAAGTGTGTCCCTGTGTGTGTGTCCATGTACTGTGGTGAAGCGTGTCATAGCAATGGTATGTGAGCAGCGGTACTCCGAGGTGGCTGGAAGTGAACCAAAACCAGCTTATAACACACACAGTTTAAAGCACACATGCTCATATACACAGACACATACACACACTGTATATGACACATACACATGCACAGGCAGTGGGAGGTTGGGCTGCAGTGTGAGTGACATGGCCTAGATTTGAGGGTGAGTCATTTCCTCGGTGATAGAAAAGTGAGGGAATGTCCCTTTATGGAGAAAAGGTGGACACTATGTTTCAAAGAGCATTTGTCCATTTCTGTGTTTTTGTCATTCCTGTCCCTATCCTCTGGGTTGACTCTTTTAGGACTTTTTTCAAATAATCTGAGCTCATTTTTGGTCTCATTTTAATCTCAGTCTGAATATATTGAGAACAGATCATATTTAACTCTCAATTTATTGATTTTTTTCATGGGGGGAAATATTTCAGTTGGTATCACTGCTGTAAATACATGTGTTTTGTCTCATGATCATCCCAAGCTTATGAAAGCATGAGGCATCCTAGTTTAAACTGCTGTTGTGGGAAAATAAGCATACAAAGTCCAACTTTTGTCAAACAGACTTGTTTTCAACGTCTTAATTTCTTATTGCAAGCAGCACAGTTTGTATCAGAAACAATGATAAAATTCGCCTGGGTCCAGATTGGAAGGTAGTACCGGCTGGACTTGGACTGGAGTCGGATATTTGGTGATGCCACTGCTGCACATCCCCAACCCCGTAAACATATGTCCCCAAGTTTGATAGAGATCTGCTGTCTCCATCTGCATTCAGTGTTCAAAATTGTCGAGTGTTGTCAACAAAAACCTCACTCCATGATATGTCTTAACTTGACCGCAAACCAAGATGTCTGTTTCACAGATAAAATTCAGTTTTTTTTTTGGTAAAAAACAGTGAAAGTCCCTTGAAGTACACCTCAGAATGCTTTGTGAGTTCATACTGCACACTAAGGATGCAAACCAGTAAGTGTGTTTGAAACATTATTTAACAGAAATGCTGTTTTTCTGCTTAGTATACACACCTTGGGGCATCGTTGGCGCAATCTGATTGGAAGGCTGCAGGTTCCAGCCCAACTCCGGCTGTCACATGGCGATGTCCTTGGGCAGGACACTTAACCCCAAGTTGCTCTCACTGCTGCGTCAGTGGCATGTAAATGGGCATGACAGGGCGTGAATGTGTTAGTTGATACTGATGGACAACTGACATAGAAACTCCAACCATATGTGAGTGAATGGGTGTGACTGTGTAGGCGTGACCTGTGGTGTAAAGCTGCTTTGAGTTGAGAAAAAAACTATATAATCCCAAGTCTATTTATATCATTGAGTTACATTTTTTTGAACAGAGTCCTCAATAAAAGAACAGTACACAGTGAAGATAGATGCTAAACTGGGTTATTTTGTCTTGACTTATCAGTGGTTGTATTGTTTACTCAAGTGCCCCCTGGTGGCCAAATTTTACATAATGTGCCCTTAATGTTACCATTGTCTATCACATATTGGTTTTTAAATGCTTTGGGTCTTGTCGCCTTTGCAGATGAGACAGATTTTCTGCTCTGACTGTAGGATGTGCGTCAAGGTTAATAATCAACGCAAAAACAGGGTTCCATGAAGATGTTGAGGTAAATATACTGGACCTTCTCCTATTAATTTGATGCAGACCTCTGAAAATAAACACTGAAAGCACACCACAACCATACTTTTGTTCCCTTACAAAAAACAGTTTTATTATTGATCTTGTAGTTTAAAACAATTACATTGGATTATGCTCTATACAGCAGTTAAGAAAACATTGTGAAACAGCTTTATATGAGTTCTGGTCATCTTGGAGTAATTATCCTCAGCTTTAAATTGCATTTTCCATCTTAATAAACCACGTAATTGGCTTGGATGAGGACAGAGACCTGCTTTTTCAGGTGCTGAGCAGCTACCTCCAGACTACAATGAACCCCTCTGAATAAGTCTCTGTAAACATGACCTCTTGGCCAAGTTACAACAAGTTACTATTATCCAAGGAGACCCTGGGTACCTCTACTCAAGTCTCACTGTGGTGTATCTGATTCTTCCATTTCCCCTGTGCCTTTAATAAAATATGCTATTACAATAAACAAGGGTGGAAAAAAAGGAGAGATTGCATCAATTTTGAAAAGAAAAAAAAAACAAAAACTAATAAAAAATCCTGATTGAATCAAAGGTGGACATTTATAGATTGCCCAGGCATGCCTTTTTTTGTCATGCTGATTTTCTCTTTATTAGTTTAGGCTTTTTCCTAGCTGTAAGTTGGTAAGGTTAATAGAAAACCAAGGGCCTGATCTAATAAAGCTCTGCATGAATAAAAACACTAAAAAACACTAAAACACTCATAAATGACAGAAAGATTTGGAGGTTGTCCGTCATTATGGTGGACTGGAAAAAGAGGGACGATCCAGTGTGACATCATACTCATGCAGACAAGTGTAAAGTAAACTGTCTCTGTTTTGCCCTCTTAATAATACCGTGGAGGAGGTCATTTAACCTAAATAAATAAACATCCCCTCATAGCCAGAATCACTCAGAGCTGATAAATGGATTGTTTGGATTTTCAGTTAAAGGATGTCAAACGCTGTCAGTGTGTGCGTAACTGTAGGACTACACTTCACATGAGAGGTTACTGGTGTTGAAGCTGAGTAACTATGCGAATGCTGTCATTTAGATTATGTTTAAATTGGAATAAACAGGAAAATTAAAAATGGCGAATAAAAATATGGCATGAGGGAAAAGTGACGACCTTGTCTGTCAAAATGACAGACAGGAAAAAAGGTTACTGCAACCTCTGGTCAGAAATAAAAATAGTAGAGACCTCCTCTAACCAGCAATGCTTTTTTTGAGCTGTGTGCTTTTCACAGATGGCCTCTCAAATTGCGTTTCTTCAGGCAATGCAGAGATGTCTCTGCTGGAGTTATCAGTGTGTTTATTTGCCTCAAACTCCATGGCCTCAAACTTCATTTTTCGTTTATAGCCACTCTGCTCTCCCAAACTCTCCATGGTGACAGCTGGTAGCACACGCAAAATCCTCATTTAAGGAGGGCGGTCCGCATCACTTTTGCACCTGTTATCAATTGTGCACGCAGTCATAGTAGATCACTCGCAACATGCCCGCTAATAGCACGTGCAATTTTTTTAGTTTGCACATGCAATTTAGGACTAGTTTGGGATCTTAGTAGATCAGGTCCCAAGTGTTTTGGAGAGCTTGATTGCGCTGCTGATTTACTGTTTACTAAGAATTTATTATTTAGTGACAGCCCATTTTTCTACAAATGTACAACTCTTGGTTTTAATTCCACTGTGTGGGAAAAAAAATAAAAAAAACAAAGACAAAAAAATAAACTAAGGTTTCATCTGCACAACAGATATCACCTGAAAAAGCCTTTTATGGATGTATCTCTGGCATTTAATGTTAATACCATCCTGCTGGTGCCCCATCATAAAATCATAAAAACAGTCCTATTTATAAAAAAAATGAGTTATGCAGTGATATCTTACCAAGCCTGTTCATTAAAAAGATAAAAATTGGTCACAGGGAAGCCAGTGCTACGATGTTTTAATCAGCTCCAGCTCTCTGCTTGAGGGATGACATTTACTTAGGTTAAACTCCCACAAGGCAGGACTAGTGGCATACTTAATGGAGTCGTGGTCCCAAGGTGAGAGAATACCCTTACCTTGATGGGGTATCCAGATCATATAAGACTGTCTAAATAAGCTGAAGTCCTGCTGAAAAAGAGTGCATGATTAACACAAGTTAGAGTATGAACCTCTGATGCTTCATGCACGTTACAGGGCATGGATATTCTCCCTAAAGTACTATTTTCTGTTTACTCATTCTAATGAAATAAATTATTTGCTTCATTGCACTATGATCACAAACTCAGTTTAAATATACCTTCATCCAATTCTGTTCACATACTATTTAGTCTATAATATTTCCATCCTCCATTGCACCATGATGCACTGTGATTACTTTCTCATTCAGCACAAAACAACTTCATTTTAACTGTTTTCATTTGTAATTATCGTCTTTATCCTTGTCTTTCATTTCACTATGATAACCTCTCATTGACATTAATAAAATCGCATTTAGGTCTGATTTAATAATTATCTTCTGTGTATATTTTATTTTCTCATAGCACTATAATCACACACTCTTCAGTTTAAAGGGCCCTCAACAGAAACCAACATTTTAGGAGTCCAAAAATGCACATTTTTGAAACTGAATTCAAAGGTGAATAAATCTTATAACACCACCCCTGCAGTTCAATGACCTCAAAGCTCCACCTCTCCCTAAAACAGCATTTGCTGTTATGGCATCAGTGTTGTGAGGGAAATCCTTGTCTGTCGGGTACCTCGGATACTGCACCTGAAATGTGTCCATCAGCATTGCTGTATTTTGACTGTAGAAGAATGTGACTTTGACTGGCAGGGCACCAAGTCAACATTCTCCAGCAATTAAGTAGTCTTTTTCTTCTTTTGTTTTTATTTACATCCCACATGATCCATGTGCATGCTCCATTTCTTATTCTCTGATTTTGGTGTATGTCTGTGGCAAAGAGGGCTGCTTATAGACCTGGCATACAATATTTACACGACAGCGTTTTTTGTGTTTTCGTGTGGACGGACACATTTCTTGCGGAAAACTTTTACAGAGCTAAAAAGTATGTTTTTGTCTTTGTGTGTACAGGGCCTAAATCTACTCTCATATTGTTCTTTATTCATATATTTCCTGGTGGTAATTTGTCTTCATTGCACTTTGACGTCTTACACATTTAGTGTTATAACCTTGATTTGGTGTATGCGTATGCTCTGTTTGTTCTTCTGCACTCTTTCAGAATTAGACTATTTTTGATAAAGATCTGTTTACATTCAGTACCTGCTGGTACCCCAGTCATTTATTAAAATGAATTGCCCCTTGGGGACCAAGTTTTTTAATTCAGTGCATGAAGCAGAACTCTAACAACCAAGCTTGAAATAAAAAAGCCAAGAGAAGGAATGTCTGTATTACAATAAAGACCAAAAGATCATATCAGATCATGCCTCTGGTGAAACCTCTTGGTAGAATAATATTACTAAACTTAATAAACCTGTGATATTCAGTTTGAATCCCTGTAGCTGTTGACAAAGTGATTTATAAATAGATCATAGCCCAGGGTGTTAGTTCCCGGCGAAAGAGGAGTTAAGGCAGTGACATGATGAACAAAAACACTGTTAGACTTAAGCCAATTTCCAATAGAATACTGCACAGTATTCCCCTCAACACAGTTGAGGAGAAGAATGTCAACGACACGTTTTCTGCGTCGCCTCTGTTACATGCTTCAGGCAATATAGCTGCATGAGATTCTTATGGTCTGTATGATGCATAAGCACAGAAGGATGCTTAGAGTCATTTATTTGATTTTTTTAACAGGGGCAGCTGAATTGGGGCTGTGCTCATACACGAGTAAATTTAATCATGTGCCATTCCATTTACACCAATCAGAAGCATCACACATTGACTGGATTACACAGCATTTGATGGAGTTTGGTCTGCCTGACAAAGTGCAGAGTGAAAGAAACCCAACCAAGGTAAAAATGAAATAATGTTGAACCAAACTGGGTCTGCTGAGCTGCAAGTGTGAAAGCAAACCTAGGTATCATGAGGATGTTGGTCAAACTATTTGGCAACCTGAGATGACAAAACCGAAGAATACATTTAATTTAACATAACATTTTGGATAATAAAGACCTTACTTATATGACAATATGATGCAAATGATTTTTACTTTAGGGTGCATGCAAAATAGGTCATGACTGTTACTTGTTGTAATGATTACATGTTCCATAAAAAAACACACTATCATCTGATCATGTTGGAGACACTTTAAACTATTGTCATGGAAATATGAACTCTGGTTTTTGGCTCATACATTTTCTTTGGGGGGTAAGGGAAATAAAGATACATTTGGACATCATTTCCCATGAAACCCAAAAGCAATTATCTGACAAACTTCTGTATCACTGCATCATTTCCTTCCAAAAACATATTAGGGCTGTTTGTCTCAGTATCAGAGAGGCTCCAAAAACGGAGATTTTGAGACACATTTGTTTTCATCTCACTTTATTCCCCCATTCATCACAAAACTATATCATCTATCATATTGCATTCATCCTGCTGCGGTTCCCCAGGAGCAATACTCTGTAGCTGTTTGGTTTTGACCCCTTCTGTGTTCCGACAACTCGCTACATGCTTTAATTTAATCAAGCAGAAGCCCAGAGTCTGGAGAAAATAATAAAACCTAATCACTTTACTCCGTTCCTCGCTCCATCTCCATCACTGCGGGAGGAAGAAGAGGAGAGGAGATATCTTACTTGTCTTATCTCCAAAGTCTATTTATTACCAGCCTTGTGTAACTCCATACACACTTCAGAATCCCAGCTTTGGGCAAAAAAACAACAATAAGACAGAGTGTATTTATTACCAGCACATTCACATTATATTCCTCGTTTGTTCCACTGCAGACATGGCACACTGTAAGCCAAAGGGGGGGAGAATAATAACAGAGACAAGTTGTAGTATAAGACTCAACTCCTCTGGGATCTTTAACGAAGGCTTCGTTGATTTTGTTTTCTGTTTTGCATGTAATCTAAAGTGGAGAAGTAAGAAAAAGATAAGAGGAAAAAATAAGGAGTTTACTGTGGCAAACAACATGGATAAACACTCACGTTATGGGACCCCAGCTTCACATAACTTTCATGTTTAAAGCATAATACAAACAACCTGCAAGATGCTCTTGTTATTCTTTTGCCTACACATGCTATACAGTGCTTAACAAATTGCCCTACATTAACAACATTGTCAATTTCCAAACTCATTTTTTAGGTTTCTGTCATGATTAATACACCAGTATGTAGAAGCTCTTTAATCCAAAAGATATTTTTAAGGCTAGATAATGAGACCAAAAAAAATTTCACTGGTGCTGAGCTGGAGGATCCAACTGACTGACGGTCAAGACACAGGATGATCCCCAACCCAAATTAAGGCCATTTCTGGTGTTGACTGCAGCCCAAAAATGATCAGACAGCATCTGTGAGGGAAGGGCTAAAAAAAACTAAACATCTCCAAAGTCCACATCTCCCTCAATGCCACAAAACTGCCCATTTGGACTTAACAAGGAACCACCAAACATGGGACATTGAAAGCTGGAATAAAGTTTTATTCACTGAAGAGATAAAATATATATATTATTTGAAGAGAAAAAATTAACCTTGACGGTCCAGATGGATTCCAATGTTACTGGCATAACATGGAGATCCCACTTGAGATGATTTCTACGTGGCGCGGTGGAGGGGGTGCCATGATTTTGGGGGCTTTTCCCGCAATGGAAAAATGGAGCTTAAGGTTGTGCAGTGTCATCACGGGGTGGCTGGCTATAATGTGATGATGTTGCAGCAGGCGTCCCTCTTGACTGAGGGCCCCCTTTTGTGTGGTAATAACTGAGGGCCCTTGTCTGTGTGGTAACAACTGAGGGTCCTCGTCTGTGTGGTAATGACTGAGGGTCCTCGTCTGTGTGGTAATGACTGAGGGCCCTTGTCTGTGTGGTAATGACTGGGTTTTTCAACAGGACAACACTGCAGTTCACATAGCCTGCCCGACAAAGGACTTCTTCCAGAGGAATAACGTCACTCTTTTGGACTAACCTGCCTGTTCCCCAGATCTAAATCCGACTGAGAACATTTGGGGATGTATGGCAAGAGCAGTTTACAAAGATGGTCATCAGTTCCAGTGGATGCCCTTCGCAAAGCCATCTCTACCAGTTGGGGCAAAGTTTCCACTAGCCTACTGGAAACACTTGCATCAAGTATGCCTAAATGAATTTTTGAAGAGATCAACAAGACTGTGGAGCTACTCATTATTCAGTCCTTTCTGAACACTTTTATTTTTGTTTTGAGGGGGTTTCCAGGTTTTTTGAACTATGGTCTCAAACAATTGATCAGCTAATGAATAGCCTATTTCAGTTTAATTGTTGTTTTCAGGAAATTGCTTACTCAAATTTATCTCTGGCTCTATTTTCTTTTCTTCCTTTTTTTATTTGCATTTTGAAGCTCTACTTAGAACCTTCTTGAAATCTAACAGTGCAAAATGCAATTTCTTGCAATTTGTCAACTGGTCTTAGGATTTTGATCAGGAGTGTATTTTCCCTCTTTGTCCCTCTTGTTCCTTACTAGTACAGTACTTTTAAATATTTCTTCATCACTTGCAAGGGGATGTGTTTGTACCATCAAACATATATGACCATGATGCACTGGGGTTAGCAAACGGAGCTGCAGTAACTTGACAGCAGTCCACAGGGACTCTAATGCTGACAGCCAGTTTCAGCCACCTCTGATGGTTTTCTAATCCAAACCTAAACAATACATAGTTCCAATCGATCACATTATTGATCCCATTATTGAGTGACATAATGAATCCTGGCTGCTTTAATTACACACAATTGCTGGATTTTAACAAGGTTGTTAAGGTCATTGGTTCAAATGACCTTTGACTCATGCTATTGGAGTCTGATCATCGATGAAAAACAAGGGTTTTTAATTCGGTGACTGCAGCCAAGATAATTGACATACATTGTGGACGGATTAAGTGTATCATAAAAAGCAGTGTTTATTTTATTTTATTGTTAAAATAGATACAAATATTTTACCTACTGTCTGGTGCTTTGATGCCTTTGCAAGGTTTACATATGCCACACCGTAAAAGTACTGTGGTGGGTCGAGAAGAAGGGCTGGATGGAATTTGTCAGATCAATGAGTTAAAGGTCCCATGTCCTGAAAAATCTGTTTTTTTTGGGGTGTTTTTTTGCTTTAATTTTTTTTATTAGGGGCTTGTGAAGCATTAGAACATGATGCCTTTTGGTAAAAACTGTTTCCTAAGTAATGCACTGGGCCTCTGAAAAGAAAATGCCCCACTTTCCGTTATTTACTTCCTGGGATTTATTATGTCATAGCTATACAAACTCCACCTATATGTGTGTTTGCTGCTCATCACAGGCCAATGCCATGACTTTTTTGAAAGCCTATAACCCCTCGTCCTCCTTCTCTTCAGACATTGTTTGGGTAGCCCGTCAGCAGAGAGGTAATTAATATAGCCTCCTGTGGCCTCTCCGTCCCCTCTGATCTGAGCGTTTCCATGAAGGGGAGAAAAGAGCTGCATCAGATTCTTTACAGAGATTTTTTTTTTTTATTTTTATTTTCAACTTAAATTAAACCAACACTTGAAAGACACCAAAGATATGATAAAAACAGTAAATGGTCAAACACACCAGGACATGGGACCTTTAAATCAAAACAAGTTGAACCTTATGAATTCAACTTTGAATATGGTGGAATTAGTGATACTGTTTTTTGTTAAAATAATGGTCTACAATGGTTAAGTTTATAGACCTTGGGTTACAAAGTAATGTACACATACGGAGGTCTACGTAGCCCCTAAGATGCCACAGAGAAAAAAAATATAAATCGTGCGCACGAGATAGTAAAACGTGCGCACGATATATTAAATCGTATGCACGATATATTAAAATGTGCGCACGAAATACTTATTCAGGCGCACGTTTTACCTAAAATGTGCGCTCGAAATAAAGTTATTTACCACGTTTTAACTTTGACGTCAGATGTTTACAGACACACACAATAGAGAGAAGAAGTGAGCTAGTTAACTTTTACTTCCACCTCGGAATTCTTGCTGCTTTTGCCATGAAAGATGGAATAGTCCTAAGTTGGAGAACTTTGCTGCGCATACTAAAAGACAACAGGCTCAGCCGGCGGAAGGAGTACTCAGATTCAGTCAGTGTCCTGACCTGGGATGCACAGGGGGGACAGCTGCTACAGAGGCGAAGTTGTAGCTAACTTCGGGGCTAACTCCCTCCACCTTATTCAGCGGGTGGCAGCAAGACACGAGCTTTGCTTGAGTCTTGAAAGTTGTGCAGCTTTTATTTAAGGTACTGATAAATAGCCTAAGGGACTGTACATACCCTGCACTCCTACATTCACAGACACAGCTAACATTGCCTGGTTACTGGGATGCTTCAAACGGCTGTCTTCTTCTTCTTCTTCTTCTTCTTCTTCTTCTTCTTCTTCTTGGTTTTTTACCGGCAGGTGACCACACTATTATGGGGCATTACCGCCAAATACTGATGAGCCCGACTGTCTGTTGCCGCTTGCCTGTATAATTAAATCGAGCGCACGTTTTATCTTAAACGTGCACACGTTTTAATATATCGTGCGCACGTTTTACTATCTCGTGCGCACTATTTATTTTTTGTTTTTCTCTGTGGCACCTTAGGGGCTCCGTAGAGGTCAGTTTATGGATGACAGACATCAATTAAATAGGAATATGAAAAAATAGAAAGAGTTAAGTGTCTGTAATACAATCAAACAGGAAAAAATGTTCAGGTACAGGTAGAATAGAGTGCCTGTCTTATTACTCTTGCTTGTGCGTTTTTACATGTTTTACGTTAACCTTTTTTTTTTTTTTTCAACAACATATAGAATATAACATAAAGAACATACAGTATATCTTCTTTAAAGGACAATGCTTTAGTGAAGGCAAAGCTCAAAGGAAGCTTTAACAGGTACAAAGTCGATGGGTGATGTACTTTAAAAGGTCACTTGTCATGTGACTTTGTTACATACTGTGAAAAATCACTTATTGTTATATTTATCATTGAGAAAAGTAACATGTTAGACTACTTTTACTTCAAAAGAATATTTGACTTACCCTTTGACTTCTCTTTACAAATGTTTTAAAACGACATGCCGCAAATTGTTTGACTATCTTGAAATGTGTCACTTGTGCTGTTACTTTTCAGCCTTGTTTGCAGCCCATAGTCTAACTCTGCAATCTAATATCAGAATAACAGATGTAAAAACCTTTACAGTTCTTAAATATGCTGAAAATCTTATAATGATGACAATGATCTTGCTAAAATATGTGGCTTAATGCACAGGCCCTGTGCATCGCAGCAGTCTCAATGGAACAATTTACCAAGAACTAACATTTAATGTTGATGGGTTTCTTTGGCCTAGAAATTAAACATAAATATTTCTACAGTATAAAGCTATCTCTTCTGACATTTTAACAGCTGAATCCAAACAGCGAAACGACTATGTTTACCTTACACCTACACACGGACACATGCCAATAGGCAGGACAGAAAAAGAAACAGCAGATACTTTGAGGTTTCTATCTTCACCTTTGTTTTTATAGCAACAACATGAAATTTTAAGTTTAGGCAGGAGAAAATAACAGTGCGGAGGAAGTTTTTTTTCTTTTTGTTGAGAAAATCAGTCAAGGTTAAAAGTAAAATAAAATTCTCATGAAGTTGTATTGTAAATTTCAGCTTTAGTCTGGAAAGTGTATTTCAATATTTTTCTCAACATTTAGTTTTGATCTGATTTCTGACATTGAATAATTGCATTCTTTTCAGCACCTTTTTTGTTGCCTTTTTTTGGCCTTTGAAAGAAAAAAGAACTGTATTAAAGACCTTGATTGAACAGACCTGTGGGAGTGAGGAACTGAGGAAATGCTGTCATGAGTGCAAAATGACAAAACATGATGATGTTAAAAACAACAAAACTAAAGACAAAACAAGAGTTATCGTAAAATAAATATAGTAATAGTTATAATTAATATATACAAAATGAATTAAAGAACTGGAATAAAGGATGATGTAAAATATAAACTACATGTACAAATTAGTAAACAAATGAAAACATTAATGGTAAAACAAAACACTAAGAAATTTGGCACTGAAAATTTTAAATGTTTCACAAAATTAAAACATTAATGTCAATAATTGAAGATTGTGAAGAATAATAAAACAAACCCAGCTAAAGTATTTAGTTCACTAAAATAAAACAAATTTAAAAGATAAAAAACACAACTACTTTAAGTAAAGTAAAGCTCAGTCACAAGCAAGACTAAAAAGGTATAGGTCTTGAGTTTGCCCTTAAAAACACTGGTCAATTCCTCTCTATGAGGTCCAGTACCAATAACTAAAATCTGAGTTTTGTCCAGGTTGAGCTGTTTCTTGATACTGTATTTAAATGGTGTTTTTCTTGATGCTGATTTAAACTGTATTTTTCTTGATACTGTATTTAAATTACATTTTTGACATTTGGACTTAAATTATCATCATCTAAACTTTTTTTTTTTTTTAATTGTATATCATGAAAACACGGACAGACATTTGACAGTCCAAATGCAATGCCCTCCTGTCTCTGTTATTAAAAAACTGGCGTGAAATTGGTTTACAAAACTGATATTTTGCATTACTTGCAACAAAAATAGTAATCTTAGTACTATTGCACACCACATACACAGGTTAGATTCAAGTTACATTTGACTTTGAAAAGCTGATCTGTTCAGCCACAAGTTTTCAGACAGTGAGCTGAAGTCAAAGTTTTTGTGTTTGTGCAAAGCTTGAGGAAAATCCCTCCAAGCTTTCTTAAGGTATAAAGATGACGAGTAAGAAATGAACTGGGAATCAATAACCTTAACCTTAAACCCACGCTCATCAAAATGCACTCACTTTATTGTTAAGTTAAAGTGGATTTGACCAAAGTTTGAGGAAAATCCCTCAAACATTCATATGATACAGTGTTCACAAGACTTGCATGAACACACCACATACACAAATCCAAAAACATACTTCCTCATCCCCAGCTATCACTGCTGCAGAGGCATCAACACATTGCTAATACATCTTATTGCTGTTTGGATGTGCCTCACTATAATCTATTAGAACTAATTTCCAGTTGGAGCTTTACATGGCAGTAAAGTCTCTAATGCAGATAAAAGGTCTTTAGACATGTCTAGACCTTGAAATAATTTATGATCTCATTTACATCTGGCTTTAAAAGCTCCCATATAGCCAGAGAACCTATGAGAAGTTTCACTTTAAAAGCCTCTGGTAAATTTCACTATCTGTGAACCATCTAAATCAAGGAATGCTCTCTTACATTGAGCATGTTTGCAGCACATATAAACAGAGCTACTTTATCCCGCATGGATCCAACAATAAAAGTCACCTGAGACTGTGTTTACAGCAGGTCTTTAGACACCAAACACAAATCACAGCTGGGTCTGGATTGTGTCTGGATGTGGATGTAATGCACATTTAAACGGTAGAGAACATTTTTGAATGATGGGACATTTATAAAGCTCTGAGGGGGCTTAGTGAGAAAAAAAGCATCATTCAAGGCATGATGTTCACCCAAGGGCATGTTTATGTACAGCATTAAAGGAATTTCTAACAAAGCACAGTGAGATATGTATAGAGACTGACAGATATGTAGATTTATGAGCAGTGCTAAGAATCCCCAAAGAAACATCACTGCAAGCCAAGAGTTACCAGAGGAGAAGAGTAATGGCTCAACATAGTTTCTGCTCTGACACCACCACAAGTTTCTGAACATGTGGTGTGTGGTGAAATTCTAAAATTGAATACTAATCTTCAGTGTTTCTGCACACTGATCACTACTTTGATGTGAAACGTGGACACATATGGAAAACCGTAAACATAGAGCAAACCTTTTCTTTATTACAGAAAAATAAGACAAATTGGTTTGGGACGTGTTGTTGTATTGCTTGAAAAATTTATGAGGGTAAAAGATCCTTGTTGCTGTTCTTAATTTTATTTGATTTGATTTTTTTTACCTGAATCTGATTGCTGAATGTTTAAATCCAAGATCAGACCAAAGACTTGCATTAAAACAATTTGGATCTTGTAACTTCATGCTTGTCATGTAGCTACATATTCTTATAGAGAATTACATGAAAGAGGATAGCGACAGTGATTTTTATGTGGAGCTCCAATCCAACTCCATCACAAAAGTAAAACCAAACAAAAATCATAAAGGATCCAGATTTTGGAGTTGCATATGGATCCATCAGCAGAAAATCCCACCATTTTATGCCATGAGTTTGATGCTGTAGGTACTCCATCTTTAACTTCTGTTTCATGAATATCATCAAAAAGTTGAACCTGAATTGCATCTTACTTAGCAAGGACTGGGTCAAGGATGAAGTGATTTGAGTTTGGAGGTCAAAGGTCAAGCCATTCAAGCCTCATAGTCATTGATTGATTGAGTTTGCATTATCCTAGGAAGACGTCTCTGAAAACGTTTCTTAAAACTTAATAGAAAGTCCACTCTGACTCAAGGATGATCTGATATCATTTTGGAGGAGAAGGGTTAAAGGTCACTATGACCTCAAATCTTGTGAGCACAATATTTCAAGAATGCGCTGAGGAATCTTGGCCAAATTTGGCACAAACCTTTGACTGGTCAGTCGTCATTGCCCCCTGTTCGACTGTGAGGTCACAGTGACTTTAACCATTTTGTGGCTCTTTAGGAGCTGTACCTTCTTCAAAGCTACCGCTTTTAAGTTGCTATCCATTCATCTTTCAAAGAACATGTTCAATGTCAAGCCAGTTTATAATTTATGGAGAAATCAGATCACATAGCAGTGGTTCCATTTTCTTTTGTGCTTCTGCTCCCATCGGCTGTTTCAAGTCTTATGGCCAGATTTTTGTTTAAAATTTATGGTCCCAATCAGAGAACATGTTTCTTTAGAACCAGGCCTCATGTGATTGAGGAGTTACTCCTATGGCAGACCCTAGGCACATGGGTTATAAAAGCATAATCCACAAATTAAAACATGGACATGTGATGAAGAAAATAAGTTAAAATAAATCAATAAAATGACATAAAATCAAAGCAAAGTAACAAACAATAAAAAAGTTGGCAACAATCTGAATGGCAGTTACCGCAGTTAAAGAATAAACAATCAAACTGAGCAAAATAAAATTGGAATTAAGTTTCCTTGTTGACACTCATGTCTTGTTTGGAGGGAAATCTTAGTCGTACACCAACAAAATGTAAATGAGTAATATTTGTGTTTTTTTTCCAAACACTGCAATAACAAAGCAACACCACACATTTTTTTAAGCTAAAAAGGGCCTCAGTAATATAAAACAATGTGTCTGAAGTTAAAGGCGTACTGACAGACATGTTAAAGTGTCAGACGTCTGCCTGTGTGATAATTGGGGCCACATCTGGTGTAAATCCTTCAGAGTGAATGGAGCCCCAGTGAAAACCATTATGTGTCTCCAGGCTTTCGGCCAGCGCAGGTGTTGCTACCTCTTGAGCTGTTTAAATAAAAATAACCTCTGCCATGTGTGTTTGCAACACATCAACATGCTTAGCATGGTAATACACAGACAAACACACACACACTGCCTGACAGAAACTAACAAACTAAGCACTGCTAAGACTCCCAGATTACCACAGGAGACACTGACTCTAAAAATCATAACAAAGAGCGGTTACAGCTGCTGCTGAGCTCGACTCAAATTCACACCAGCACTCTGACCTTCTGCAAATGTAGAGAAACCCAGAGTAAAGAAGACAATTATCCACCAGAATATGATAAAGTCTGTAATTTCATGCCTTGCTGCATTACCTGTGACACGGCTGTCAGCTTGCTGTGAAAATCACTGTCATACATCTCAGCTACATTTTCAAGGCTGCAGAGATGTGACAAACAGTAAGCAAAATACACTTCTATGTGTGACAAGCTGATGTAGTTGTAACTAGTGGCAGTAAGAAAGAAACCTTACAATTTGCATGTTGACTTCTTCATTAAGAAGCAGTGTTGGACAAATTACTTTAAAAATTTATTAGTTATAGTTAATAGTTACTTTCACAAAAAAGTAATTGAATTACTAATGGAGTTACTCCTTCATGAATATAATTAGTTACCAGGGAAAGTATCTGTTGCGTTACTTTTGTGAAAAAGCTTTTGCTGCTTGAATGGTGTGGCTCCATCTCCGTGTCCTTCCATGTTGTGACTTGACCTGCTACCAGCAGTGCTAGCTTTATCATCGGTGTTTTCTGTGTTTTTGGCCACTAGCTTTTTAGAGTTTTCCAAACTGGACACAGACAAACACTTGTGTATGTTCTGGGACATAATGCACACTTCACATGTATGTTCTTGCCTTCTGCATTAATGACATTGAAGTAGTACCTGTACTTCCATCCTGAAAACGTCAGTTTTCACTCCACAGACCGCTCCAGACTCACCATTGTTGCATTTGGCAGTGTTGCCAGATTTTCAACTGAAGTAAGCACCAGGTCGATAAAACATTGATTTTTGTATTATTTTAGAGAAATCTACAAGAACTGTTTTTTAGTTTTCACCTACATTGTATTACAAAATCACAGTGACATTTTTGTTATTTGGTTCCTAATATTTTCTTATTCAACATTCTTTTGTTTGGAGGTAGAAAATCCTTTTCTTTATACAGAAGTGAAGGGAGGGGCTACTGTTTTAATAACTCATTTATCACTACACAGTCTGTCTGACCTTGATTCCTATTACCAAACAAACATAGTCAGGCTATTCAAGTTTTATGTTGATCTTCTACAACTTTATTATAGATAAAACAGTAATAGCTACATTAGAAATAAATTTAATTCTGGCTAAAAAGATTTCTTTTTGTTGGAAACTTCATTTTTTTTCCCCTCTTTTCATAGTAACATTTACGTTTGTGTTTACAGTGGGTGGAAATAGTTTGTGTACTTCTGAATTGAGTTTATATTGGTAGTAGAGAGTGCATTAGATCTTTCCTGGGTTTGGGAGCAGAACAAGCCCAAATGAGCAACTGCACTTTTGGAACAAGCCCAAAAAAATGCAACCCGCAATATTTACAAGCAGCTTTTCAAAATAAGAAGCCCAAAGTCGCTTGTAATAAATGGACCTGGTAACTCTGGCATCTAGTTCTCTTGTGTGGCTGTTTGCGGCGCAGCTCCTGTCCCATGCCTGGCTGAGCGGGACAGGTCAGATAACAGCCGCTAGACATCAGTGCATAATAACGTACCACATTTCACTGTTGGTAACATTAACGGTGTTGTAACTTTTGAAATAGTAATTAATTAGATTACCCGTTACTGGAAAACATTAACTGAGTTAGTAACGGCGTTATGTTTAACACCGTTTCTCCCAACACTGTGAAGGAGATAAGATGAAAATGTTTAAGGTGTGTTGAGATCCCCTGACTTTACAGAGCCCATATTTTGAATTATCTCTGGTTCACATTCTTATTTTCGATGACTGTTAGAGTATGTTCACAACCATAAAAGCTAAAAAGCCTCCTTGTTTTTATATGCAGAGTACCCTGATCCAGCTGTATTCTTAGTCTGTCTAAGATGTTCTTATAGAGCTCCTGCCCCTCACATGGACCAGATGGAGCCCGTTTCCCACTTGGGCCCCATCCGCTCAGACTGAGTGATAGGGCAGCTCTGTGGTAATTAGCAGTGATGGGCAAGCTACTTGTTAAATGTTGTAAGCTAAGTTTCCAGTTACTCGTGAAAGAAGTTAGCTTCACTTCACCAAAGCTACTGCCTGTTAAAAATTAACAAGCTACGTTACAGCAACATGACAACATGACATGACTTACTCGTCCAATAATGGGGGGCAGGCGGGATGACTGTTCAAGTGTCACTTACAGGTTCAGAGTTTCGAGTGAAAAGTTCAGTGTTAAAGATCCTACAGTGACATCTATGGATTTGATTGACTGAAAAATCATTTTTAGATTTGTTTTTGACACGATATCTTGTTCAGCTGAGTCAATTTTCAGGAATTTGACTCCATCCAGAGTATGACTAACTCTGCCTTTGCTGAAATTTTGTCAACACCAAAATGTCAACTCTTCTTAATCTGCTATGGGGGATTGATACCATCTCCACTCTGGGGTATGCTTGCTAAAAAATAAGTAGTGCTCAGGCACAAAACTGACATGTTCCAGTCCTGGGGCAGTCGACGATATCTGCACCGAAAACAACCTTAATCCTGTGTGTAGTGTATGACTCTGTGTATTTCTTATTTTAAAAGAATGCACTGGTATGATGAAAAAAAAAAAAAAAAAAAACATCTTGGAAACCAAAGCACACGTTCAGGGTTTTTTGCTTATCTGCAAGATGCAAACATCGCCAATGTTCCGCATTTACATAGTAGACAGGAAAGAGGGACCAAGAGATAGTGTTGTTATGTTTGTTTCCAAGCTCTCAGGTATGCACTCTTCTTTCTGTAGGCAGCACAAGCAAGCATCTACAAATCCTCAAACATGCACAAGCACACACTTTCAAATACTCAGATGCAGAACAAAGGTTGGTTTCTCTTTCTGTAATTACATCTTTGACTGTGTTTTTAAGATTACATCAGAGAACATCTCAAGGAATACCAGGCAAGAAAATGACTAAATAAAAGTTCATATCTAACTTTCATTTGAAGTTGAGTCCTGAGACACAACTTAAACAGTCAAGTTCTATTTGACTGGAGATAGAGCAGGAGTGTTTGGTGTCTTTTACTTTATTCTGAAGAACGAATGCTTCACCAAAATATAACTTTGGTCTGAGCAGCTTGTTTGTGTCCTAGTCATACAAGAGTTCAGACCAAACATTGAAATCTGTGGCATAAATTACAAAAATACCATTGTAAAGTGCAAACTGCTTTCAAAGGAAATTAGAGCTGACACTCTGATTGGCCAGATTCATGTTGCATGCTAAACACATCTTTGTAAAAATTTATACACGTAACCCATACAATTGCACTCTGCCTGGCTTTGAACCCGGATTGTGCACCATCGAGATAGCAAAATCAATCCAAACACAACCTATTACAACATGCTCAATGCCACCAAAGCAGAACCGGAAGACTTGATCCAGAACATCTGCCCAAATCCAACACTGACATCTGGCTATTTTATCTGTAAAGTCCAAATTATAGCAACAGGGATTTTAAATCAGCTTTGTCTCATAAGTATTTATAATTTCTAGCTTAATCTGTTCTTTAATCAAGATTTTGTTGAAAAAGTACATTCAGTGTTTTGCTAGTGCTAATACCATGTTTTAACTGATTATTCACACATAGCAAAAGCTGATTTTCTTTTATGAAGACATATCTAGGAAAAACGTTGAAGGACTAAATCAGTGTCATACAATTATGGTTTACGCAGACTCATCAAAGATGACTGTTTATCTGAATTTAAGAACAAGCATTGCTTATTACCAGGCAGGCTTAATGCAGGCCTGTACGTAAAGCTTTGAAATATGAAAAGCTAAAATTTAAAATGTTTTATGAAATGAGATTTTTTGTGTTCATGTAGCTAATTTCCACACACTGGGATACCAGACAAAATAGAGTCTGCGGCAGAGCTGAACAATGAGTCAAAGCCAGATCCAGATGGCAAAACTGACTCACAGGCAGTGTGCCAGATTCACATCAGACTAAATACACACTAATGAAAGAGGGAAATGATACAGGCATCAGACTGACAACACCATATTAACTCATAACGGTCAGACTACACCATTATCTGGATGGTTATTTGCTTTTAATGAGTGAAACCTTTATCTTGTATTTTATGAAAAGACAAACTGTTTTTAGATTTTTTTTTTCTGTTATCAAAAGCCTATCTTATTTCTAAAGATAATAGCATATCATCTTTATGTCTATCCCATTTGTCTTACTGTTATATTAGATGGAGTTAAGAGTGTTTAAAGTTAAATAACTGCATGTGGTGCTTGTTGTAAAATGATATAGTGATGTACAATCATAATCTCAACCTCTGCCAAGAGTGTAATGTTTTTCCCGGGGTTGTTCGTTTGTGAAAAGAATAACTTCAAAAGTCATGACCAGGCTTTGATGAAATTTTTTAGGTACTGCTAGCAAAGGCGCAAGGAAGAAGTGATTAGATTTTGGGAGTGATCTAAATACTAATCCAGAATTAGCATTGTTAACATTGCAAGAAAGGGCAAATAGTGTCAGAAATGCCTTGGCGGAGGTTTGGGCTCTTGGAGCACCGCTACTTGGTTTGTTTTTTAGTTTGTAAACAGGATAAAGTATCAACGAATTTAGAATACATTTTCAGGGAAAGTTGGTCATGGCACAATAAAGAGATGATAAGATTTAGGTGGTGATCCAAATCCAGATGCTGATTAAGGAATATATTGAGGGTTTTGTTAACGTTGCTAGAAAGGGCAATTTTCCACATTTTTGCTAATAACTTGATATTTTCCTAACAGATATTGATTACATTTTCAGGGTATGTAGGTCGTGACACAAAAAGGAGGTGATTTCAGTTTGTTAATTTAAATTCAGATCCAATGATTTTTTGTAAGGGTTCATCAACATTACGAGCAGTTTTCAACATTTTCACTAATAAATCAATATTTTCTCAACAGATTTTGATGACATGTTCAGAAAATGATGGTGAAGGGATAAGAGAGTAGTGAATACATTTTGGTTGTGACATAAATCTGGATGTGGATCCAGGAAATGTATTTTAAAGATTTGTTAACAGTGCATTATAGTGCTTTTTTCCACTTTTTTTTTTGGAAATAACTCACTTGACAGTGTTGGAAATGTATAGGCACAGGTTTGGTCCTCTTGGATGATTCTAGTTATTTTTAAATTCACTACTGATTTATCAGGAGACAACTTCATTATGGGCATTGGAGATTTGATTACCAGGTCGAGATGTCCTTTGCTCATCCTCTTCTTTTTCTCTGTATTTTCTGTAATGTCTTTGTGTTTATAGCTGAGTAGCCCTCTATAATGGTGTCCCTTCACACCACATCTGAAAAAAGCTAATTTAATCCCAAAGAACTAAATTTAACTCAACTGTCAGCTAACACGTCATGCATAATAGACAAAGTGCAAATTAGCTGCTTATGTTTGCTCTGTGTAACATCTAAATATAGATGGGCTGCATGTGTCTGTATCTAAGGTTGAATCTGAACGTTTTTTCAGCATCCTGTATTTCCCTGTCAATCTTCATCTCTCATCTGAAATTAAAAGACGACACAGTGAGCCCTTTTTACACATATCGGTTTTGCACCTTTTGTAAAGTGAGAGAAGGCCAGAGGAGAAGAAGAAAAGATATATCACAATGAATACAGCACAAAAAGAACACTAACAATATTTTACCACTGATGAACACCAAACACACTCGAAGAACAAAATCACACAAAACCAAGTATTAAAAGACATTAAAATCACTGCTCTGGGTATATCCTGCTTGCCTCCATGTGGTAACTTATTGCCAGAAATATGATTCTTAAAGAAGTATGATTTGAGGTGATTTTCGTGGCTGTGTAATTTGAACCATTACAAGCAAGAAGTTAACATGACAGAAAAACTTAAACCTCAGACAAACAATATTGTTTCTGTTAATCCTTGTCAGAGAAGTTTACTGAACAGAGTTTTAAGAAAGAAAACACCAAGGTAATATGCTAAAATCATTGACCTTGACCTTTCATGTATGAATTCAAAAAAATAATCAGTTCATGCTTGAGTCAGAGTGAACATACAGATTCTGCAAAGTTCACTCAGAGCAGTCTTAAGATATGTAATTATCAATCAACAGACAACCTTCCCTAGCAATCAGGAGACAAACAGCAGGCCCGTGACCCTGTCTTTTTGACCCATGAACTTAAAAACCTCAAGTTCAATTGAATAAAAATGAGCTTTAATGTAAACTATGCACTCGATCTTTGAAAATCTTGTCAGTTTATCCTTGAGTCAGAGTGGATATTTGTGCAAATTTTAAATAAAATGCCTGAAAAGTATATTTAAATTCATGCATACTCATTTATAGTCAAGAGATAAACACAGGCAACAATGACCTTGACATTTGGATCATGACCACAGTGTCAATCCTTAAGTCAGAATAGACATTTGTCCAAAGTCTGAAGAAAATCCTATGAAGATTTCTTTGCATATCACATTCAAAGGCTAGATATACAAAATGACTTTGATCTTATACTATCAAAATCCAGTCACTTAATTTTTGCTCATTCTAACCTGCAAGGGTTGACAAGAACTCTCGTGTCTTCAGTTTTTTGCTGATAATGAACTGATCCTTCCAGAGTTTTTCCTCACCTCTTACTTGCTCTGACAACTGACTGGTTTCTGATTGTTTATTTTTGAGAAATCACATCAATGGAAAGAAATAAGGAAAAAATAAGTCTTATAAAGAAGGGGTGTAGAAAATAAAGTGTTAAAGAGGAAAATGAAGGAGAAGTTCAATAAAAGTATTATGCTCGCAAAATCTGAAAAGGGCTTTCATTTTCTAAATGATCCACGGTGAGTTTGGCGCAGCATGTCTGAAAAGTGTACAAGGACCACTTATGCTTTACAAATATTTAGAGAGACAGGAGGAAAATGTGAGTATTTCTGAGCTTGCAGCTCACTGGCTTTCAGTTCTGGCACTGCTTATTGGATAGAGCATGACGCTAATCCTTTAGAAATGAAAACTTATTCTACTCTCACACACTGTCTGTCGGTCTCTTTGATAAACTCCTCTGAAGTGAATGCTGAACACATTTCATGTAGGTTCAAATTCAAACAGAAGAGGATTTATGCAAACAAAATGGGTCACATGCTTCAGCAGTGTGTGATGATATGTTGTGTGAGAACATTTTGTATTCAGACGTGGAAATGTGTGAATGTGAGAAAAATACTTTAATTGAATGAATTGAAAAGATCTACAGTGTTTAAAACGTCAGAAAGAATATTTCTGTGAATGTCATGCCCTAGAGAGATGTTTAATTTTTCGTACAAGCACAGAAGCATCTTAGGTGACACAAGGTGACATAAGGCTGTACACAGTAGAGTACAATTCCTCAATAAGCTCATCCAAAGGGCCAAATTCTATCAAGAATGTCCACCCAAGGGCAAAGCCATTCATGACTTTTGCTCCACTGCACAACTAAACACTATAGATGATGTAAAAGTTGGCAGGATTGCATTGCTGATCGCTGGTTGATGAAGTGTAATTCAAAAACCTTCAAAGGGACAGTTTGGTTGCATTGCATTGACTTGGATGTAAGCCACAGTGACAGAGATCAGCTCAGCATCTGTACAGAAATCCTTGGCACAGAAGTTAGGGTTATACTCTGCTGCAGATAATTCAGGTGGTTTTCATAGCTACAGCTGTTTTGCTTTGTTCTGATTCATTTGAAAATAAAAATGCTACAAATTTGCATAATTCCCTTGTTAAATGTTCACGTAGCAGTACACAACAAAACCTGTATGAACAAATAACACGATCAGAGATAATTTAAACACTTCTTGAGTGTCTAGCTGAGTCTAAATCAAAAAGTGTTTTTATGCTTTTTGGGAGTTGGTAATTTAACTCACACCAGGCATAATTTTTGACTCTTTTTGAAATTAAAGCTTAAAACTTTGCAGCATTTAACAGTGTGACCTTTGATCATCACTTCTATGTAGTGTTAGGAATAACTCCCTGAAAGTATCTCTTCTAACTGCTCAAGTTTTAACTCAATATTAACACTGCAAAGTGTTAACATTGCTGTATTTTTTAATGTATATTTAATGGTGAAAATAAACTGAGACAAATATATCATTTTTGGTTAGAGTACACATATTTAAAAAAAAAAAAAATCAATTGCACTGCAGTTTTCATGATGTAAGCTTGTGGCATCTGTTGACACTTTTCCAATAATTGGGGATGGGCAGGATGATTATATACAAGTGTCACTCACAGGTTCAGAGTGACAATTTCAGGGTTACGTCTTAAATGTCTTATTGTTAAATAACTAAACGCAATTTATTTAACAGTTCAAAATACATCTAAATTAAAACAGTTCTTGACAAATTGTAGATTGTATGTGGTTTAAGATACACTTTTCTTCTGCTTCCTGTCAGGTTAAAGTCTCTTTGAAAACAAATTGTTAAGATCGAACATGTTTAAATGAGGGTAAGAGACTAATTCCCCTTGAACTGTGACACGTGATCCAGGAGAGGAACACCCTCTTGGAGATCCAGCATCTCTTCCCACAAGACTTCTTCAGATTCAGACAGTTCTGACACTGACAGCAATATAGAATTTCTATGTGTCTCCATGTGCATTATATCTGTTTTCAGTTCAGTAAGAACAGCACAACCTGTAAAATCCACAGGTGGCTAAATTTCTAACTGCATTTAGAACCACTCTAGCAGCATGCAGATGTATGTGAATTGCTTCACTGCAGTACTTTAATCAACAAATCTGTACTTCTCCACCCTGCAGCACACCTGGATGCTGGGCCTGTGGTTCTATAAAACACTCTTACATATATGGACACACACAGACATGGTAAAAATGTCCTTTAACACATCAGGAGTCTCCTCATGTATGTTTGACTGTTGCTTACTGAGGCTGACTGATTGATTTTTTTTTTTTCCTTTCTACCTTTTTCTGCCTACTGCTGCTGCTACACGGTGGACACACACACAATCAAACCTTGCTGTTTTCCCAATGGTTCCAAGAGCAGTGCCTGAGCAACTGGTTGTTTCCAATTTTGGAGTTAAATATGATGTTAACCTTTGACAGTTTTAAGTTTATCTGTTGGTTTAGTTTCTTTTGAGTCCATTGCACCTTTACAGGGACATTGGTCCAGATCCCCAAAATGTACTGAGCTGCTTTTATGAATGCAACAAATCAGCCCAAATTAGGAAAATATATTACACACTTTTACTCATCAGTAAAGAAACTGAGATGTCAGGGTGCTGGTTTGGCATAGTGGCAAGCAACCAGGCATGACCAATATACACACATGGACAAAACTGTTGGTACCCTTCTGTGAAAGAAAGAAAAACACACATTGGTCACTAAAATAACTTGAAACTGACAAAAGTAGTAATAGATAAAAATGTACTGAAAATTAACCAATGAAAATCAGACATTGCTTTTGAACTGTGGTTCGACAGAATAATTTAAAAAAACAAAATAATGAAACTAGCCTGGACAAAAATGATGGTACCCCTAGAAAAGATTGAAAATGATTTAACCATAGGGACATGTTAAACTAAGGTGTGTCCTGTAATTAGCATCACAGGTGTCTTCAAACTTGTAATCAGTCATTCTGCCTATTTAAAGGGTGAAAGTAGTCACTGTGCTGTGTGGTATCGTGGTGTGTACCACACTGAACATGGACCACAGAAAGCTAAGGACAGAGTTGTCTCAGGAGATTAGAAAGAAAATTATGGACAAGCATGTTAAAGGTAAAGGCTATAAGACCATCTCCAAGCAGCCTGATGTTCCTGTGACTACATTTGCACATATTATTCAGAAGTTTAAGGTCCAAGGGACTGTAGCCAAGCTCCCTGGATGTGGCTGCAAGAGGAAAATTGATGACAAATGGAAGAGACGGATAATACAAATGGTAACCAAAGAGCCCAGAACAACTTCCAATGAGATTAGAGGTGAACTCCGAGGTCAAGGTACATCAGGATCAGATCAAACCATCCGTCACTGTTTGAGCCAAAGTGGACTTAATGGAGGACATCACTGTTGAAAGAAAATCATAAAAAAGCGAGACTGGACTTTGCCAAAATGCATATTGACAAGCCACAGAGCTTCTGGGAGAATGTCCTTGGACTGATGAGACAAAACTGGAGCTTTTTGGCAGGTCACATCAGCTCTGTGTTCACAGACCCAAAAAAGAAGCATAAAAAGAAAAGAACACTGTATCTACAGTGAAACATGGAGGAGGCTCAGTTATGTTCTGAGGGCTGCTTTGCTGTATCGGGCACAGGGTGTCTTGAATCTGCGCAGGGTACAATGAAATCTCAAGACTATCAAGGCATTCTGGAGCAAAATGTGCTGCCCAGTGTCAGAAAGCTTGGTCTCAGTCGCAGGTCATGGGTCCTCCAACAGTACAATGACCTAAAACACAGCTAAAAACACCCAAGAATGGCTAAGAACAAAACATTGGACTATTCTGAAGTGGCCTTCTATGAGCCATGATCTAAATCCTATTGAACATTTGTGGAAGGAGCTGAAACATGCAGTCTGGAGAAGACACCCTTCAAACCTGAGACAGCTGGAGCAGTTTGCTCATGAGAAGTGAGCCAAAATACCTGTGGACAGGTGCAGAAGTCTCATTGAGAGTTGAAAATGCCTGATTGCAGTGATTGTCTTAAAAGGTTGTGCAACAAAATATGAAGTTAAGGGTACCATCATTTTTGTCCAGGCCAGTTTCATTATTTTGTTTTTTTAAATGATTCTGTCGAACCACAATTCAAAAGCAATGTCTGATTTTCATTGGTTAATTTTCAGTAAATTCTTATTTATTACTTTTGTTAGTTTCAAGTTATTTCAGTGACCATTGTGGGTTTTTCTTTCTTTAACGGAAGGGTACCAACAATTTTGTCCACGTGTGTACAAACTTCTGCTGGTCTCAGTTCGAATCCAGCCTGTGGCCTGTGTGCAGAGTTTCCTCCCCTGCTCTCTCTTGCCTCCTTTCACAAACCTATCCACTGTCACTCTATCAATAAAGGCACAAAATGCTGAAAAAACAATCAAAAAAGAATCTGGGATGTCAAAAATAATCTTTTTGCTGCCTCCATTTCTTATTGTTTTGTCTAATGTGATCACAGTACAAGGTCACTGATGTGCGACAAAGCTAGGGGCAATCACAAGTACAAATCGCACTCACTTACATGCAGCACCAAACTTAATGGCATTTAACCAACTATGCCGGCTCTCTGATTGGTCTGCTGATCCACCAAGAGAGCCCCCTCTAGCCTAGCAGCTGACTAGGCTACTTCTTCTCAGACAAACTTTTGTCTAGGCCAAGTCTTTGCAGCGTGAGCATTAAATTGTGACCTTAATTTTATACTTTACCATGGACACATAATAAGTTATGCTTCGGGTGTCTGTCAGTGACTCGAATATCCATGTCTTAGTCCAAGATTTCCCTCTTAAATTGTGACTCTGAACAGGAGAATAATGATGTACAATGTTTACTTTGTGTGTCATGCTTTGGATGACCACACTTCCCATACAAACCACTGAGTTCTTGCATGATGCTTTGAGGGAAGAAAAGAGGTTTTTAATACTCACAATAAGTGATATTAAAAAGATGTCTGGCTATAATGTGTATTTAAATATAAAAAAGTTGATGTTGCTCATTTGTAATGTAAGCTAGCAATTAATGCAAGACACAGCGTTTTGGCTGTGTGAGAGCTTTGATGCATGCCATCCCTTTCATTTTGGGGTGCATGTTTTCAGTCAGGGCTGCTGACTGCCAACTGAAACAGCACACCTCATACACAGCTCATGCAACAAGAATCTGGAGAATTGATGGCTAACTTATTTTTACAACAAGTTAGGAGTGTATCTTAGTCAAACTGGACAGGACAGTGACCCTAGCAACAGAAGACAAAAATTACAGTAACTCTAGAGGACATGATTTGACAAAGGGTCAGTTATTAAATGGATATACATTTTTTTCATACACACAAACACACACACACACACACACACGCACACACACACCTACATTTCATATTAAATATAAATAGAAAGAAGCTGTAAAGATCCTGATCCCTGACCCATCAACATTCACTAACAAAAAGTTGTATGGTCTTGGACTCCCATCCTCTACCACTGCACTGTCCCTATGGGTAATCTGGATCAAGTGATACCAAACAGACAGCCAATATGTGCATGTGTACACTTAAATAATAATCAGAAATCTATCATTGGCCCTTGTGTTGTCTGTGATGCAATTGATGTAGCAAAGTGTATTTTTTTTAAGTCCAAACAAAGATTATTTCCAGTTATTTGCCAACACATATACATTCAGCTCTGTACAATGAAACAATGACAATTGTATTCTCTTTCACAAAATGAGGCACTGAGTCTTGTTGGGAAACTAGTCTTTCTTTTAGCATATATGACTCAAGCCAATAATAAAGTAAAAAAGAATGGGAGCGATGTTTACACACCAAAAAGGCAATATGCTGAAAGCATACAGAGAAAACTCTACACAGCAGCTTAAAGTAAAGGAACCATCCAGCTTTCCAGAAGAAATTGCTAGTGAGTTTTCATCTCATGTAAATACCCATGAGACAAAAAAGAGTTGAAATCTACAGGGTAATCAAGATCCAGAGTGTAAACAGTCTGAACTCACAATCAATAGCTCAAAAGGCGACTTATTGGAGATTCAAGAGTTTTTTTTCTTTAGGCTTGGACAGGCTGTCTCCTCTCCCTTGTTCACTCTTACCAGCCTCACCAGCCAGCGCTGCTTCCCTCGAGGGCTGACTTCTGCTCAATTTGCCCTGACCTTTTCCGCCTGTAAACAGCCAGACGGCTAGGTGACGGACTGCCTGTCTGACTGATTCTAAATGGAACAGAATGACATAGAGGGAGGGAGACTCACTGAGGGACTGCTCAGACGAAAGAGAAAGTCTACACAGAGACACACAAGCAAGAGAATAAAAGGAGATAGAAAAAGACGGAGTTGACCGGGATGAGAAGTCTGTGGGAAATCACAGCATGCAACAGAACAAGCAGAGATTTAACCGAAACCCACCGAGACAGCATGCAAAAAGTACATTGAAATATGTTTTTAACGATAACAAGGAGGGAGCAGGAGAGTTATTATCTCAGCACAAATTGTAATTTGCAATTGTGGTTGAAATGAACCATGTGATGCGTCATTGTACTCCACACCACAGCCGGGAAAAATATCACTTTTCAAAATGACAGGCATTGTAAATCATAAAACCCCCATCATGCATAAAAAGTAAGTCAGACTTCTTCCTCAGTAAAATTTGTATCCATTATCCCACCTTCTTTCAGGAAAATCCTGCATCTTTTTTGTGAAATATCACAAAAGTCCTATGGGTTGCTTTTATGCCTTTTTAAGCCTGTTGCAAGCTGCCATTCAAATCAGTAATAATGGTAAGAAGGAGGCACAGTGAGCTAGAATGGTAAGAACAGCAATGTGTCTTTTGCACTCCACAAATTCATATCACATTGTGAATTTATGCAACCATCACCTCCTTAAAGAATTAACATCAACTCTTATGAGGAAATGATAGTGGAGTTCCATCTTGGTGCTTTTGAGTAAATGCACTGTAAAAAGGGTTAAACTCTCAAGTTTCTTTCCTGCATAGACTCCTTGATATGTTTTTATCAGCTGCTTGTTGGTGAAAGTCACCTGTTGGCATAGTAGCTAATTAAACCGCTACACGTTATGAGCATGGAGGGAAATGCTGTAAATATGGGAGCGTACGATGTTGACGGTGTGTGTTTTATCCATCAGTCATCAGTCTGAGCTAATCTGATGTTTCTATTGATTGTTGATATTTTATCAGTCTTTACATCTTACTTTTATTCTTCCACAACAGGAAGTTGAGCACTCTTGTGCCTCGAATGTCCACCAGTTACATACATCCTGCAGATTCAAACACACTTATAACCATGTTCAGAGCACAAGTGGAACAGTGCATGAAGACAAGGTTTAACCACAAGTTCTCCTTAAGTTGTACTTCGTTTTTCAGAGTGGAGACAGAGTCGGAGGGCCTAAGTGTATATAGTCCATGCAGATATGTGAGGATCCGGTCATCCTTTCAAAATCAAACACCCTCCAGTCTCCATTAAATAAACTCAGTTATATCAATGGCAAATAAGTCAATTATTTTTGTTTTTCTAGGGCCCAGTGCTGGGTAAGTAAGTAAGAGTGTGGCTATTATTAACCTGACACACCAGATGGACAGTTCAATATAGTCCACTAGTCCATCTGGGAAAGACCCCATATCAAGTGTTTGGGAATGAGCAGAACCTTTCAAAGGAATTCCGCTGGTGATTGGACAAATGTTGCGTCTATCACATTCATTATGGGCAAATCAGATAATGCTGTAAGCAGGTCTGCCTCGGTCTAAACGACACAATGTGAGACACTTCGTAAACCTTTAACAAAACATGTCTAAAGTCAAGCAAAAATACCCTTTCCATAGAGAAGTTTGTAATCTAGTTAACTGTTTTTTTTTAATTAACAAAGAAATACAGTCCAGATCTGATAAAACTGCTACTGAGCTGTTAGGACCTATGCTAATCTCTGTGCGAGCAGTCACCTTCAGTCGCTGCCATGCTTCTAGCTCCCACCTTTTCCTGCTCTAAAGGACAATGATTGGGTTGCTCATTGTAGATTAGAGCTTGGAGGGTTGGATGTGTCTGATTATAGACATTGATTTAGGTGGGTCCATCGGAATTGCCATGTTGGCTACCATTAGCAATGGCCAAGAAAATGTGCTGTTTCACCACATAATATTCATACCAGCCAAAGAAGTGAGAAAAGGATTTTGGGGTCTGATATGGAAAGGTTCCAAAAATCCACACTTAATCACTTGATGTGAGTGTCCCCTCTGAGGTCAGTTTCATCCATTATATCAGCCACATTCACTAACGAGAAGTCCTCCAGGAGCACAAACCTCTGCCAAGGCATTTCTGATATTCTTAGCCAAGTTGTTCTTGAAAATGTGAAAAACTGCCTTGTCATGAAATGTTAAAAACTCTTTTTTAAAGATTCCTGGATAAGCATCTGGATACTTATCACCACCAAAGTCTAACCACTTCTCCCTCAAGCCAAGGCCAACATCCCCTGGAGATTTAATCAAAATCTGTCTCGATGTTTTTGAGTTATCTTGCTTACAAACAGACGATCGGAAGGATGGACGGAGAAACAAATAAACAAACAGCAAATGCCAGCAAAAACATGGCCTCCTTGGCGAAGGTAATGAAGACAGTTTTGCTAATTGAGAAGACAAAGAGTTATGTTTTTGAAACCATACAAGTCTGTGATGTTTTTATTCTTAACCTCAGCTTTTGATGGTCTGCTGAAGACATTCATCACACTCAGACACAATGTGTCATGGAGGATAGGTCACAGATATGGTTTGCTGTGTCTGATGTGAGTAGTGCAAAACAAAAATTGTTATGAATTATGAAGACAGAGACAGGCTGAAACACAGCATTGGATATTACATTTAGCAAGGCAAATGGAGATAAAAAATAAGGGGCAGAAATCAAATCTGAAGATGAGAATTATGTTAAACTGAGTGTTGAATTTAATACAAAATCACTGAAGGTGAGATACAGACAACAGAAACAAACTGTTTTTCGTTTTTTTTTTTTTTTTTTGAGGGGAGTGGGGGAAGTAATAAACTGTTCCTCCTTTCTGTCCAACAAAACCATTTGTTCTGTAAACACAATCCCATATTTACGTGATGCATAATTAAAACAGCATTCTCACATGTTTTATCCTCTCTTGCTCAGTCTATGCACACTGTTTACAGATGTTTATCCTGGGATGCACTTTGCAAAAAGTAAGGGGAACTTTCCAGACAGTGTGCCCCCCTTTCACTCAGACAGATAGCTTTATAGCTTTGGGCTATTTAGGGAAAACATGCAAACTCAACATGAAGAAGGACCTGGACTGGGACACAAACAAGGGACAGCGCTGATGTGAGGTGACAGAGAGGAACTACCAAGTCACCCCGTCAGCCGTGCTCAAATTTGTCCACATGAAAATATAAATTCAAGTGAGCACAGCCTTTTTCTTTACACAGTATGTTCAATGGCAGTTTTAAGGAAAATATTTGAGAAGTTGGTTTGGTGTGCTTTGATGTCCTTCCTGTCTCTCTTTTCTTTACATGGCTTCAACCATCACTATCATTTTCCGTTTACTGCCTCAGACTTTTTATGAATTATGATCAGAAAATATTATTTGTGTGCTCTGAGGTTATTTTTCCCGACTTAAAAAGTTGAATAAGGGTTGAATTGCTTGTATTTGCCCTTTTTTTTATGTGCTTCAAGTGAGCATTTTTTACTGTCTATATGTTTAAAATTATGGTGTAGATCATTGGTTACCACACTTTTCAGCTTGCAACCCCAAAAATAATACTGTCAGCTACAGGGGACCATGTCTAACTACAAGAGAATTTCAAGAACATAATATATTCTTATTGACATTTACTTTAAACGTGAATCATCACAGGTGATTCAAAACCAGGCCTTGAAACTGCACTGTGAATAAGCCAACTGTTTGCAGTCTTTTATGTTTTAGAAGACAAATAATAGATGGTTTAATACATACATTGTGCCAGTGTTTTTTTTTTTTTTTGTGCTTCTCTCTGTGCAAGATTTGAACAAAGACTTTTTTTGTTCTTCATTTAAAAAGTCTGAAAATTAAAAAAAAAATAAAAAATAAATAGGGAATTCAACAATGAGGTTATTAAACATTTTGAGCAAACTAAACATTTTTAAAATACAGGTATAACTTTAAAACTTTTTCTTATTCTACCTATTCCATTCAAGAAACTAATCCCTGTTGAAAAACACACTGTCAGAGTCTTTGTGAAAGGCACAATATATCTCCTCATCAATAGCATTGACTAACTGACACTAAGGGGAAAAATTAACATTATCTTCCTTGTTCTTGCTAGATTAGATGCCACATTTCCATACATAAATGAAGAGGAAGAAAAATGACACTTTCTAAGACAGTAAATATACTCTATTTCTGGGATTTACTGTCATCTCTGACACCATCTGAGCCCATATCTGCAGTGCAGATACTGTATATGATCATATAAACATGCACAACTGCATTAAATCTTGTACGTGTGTGTTAAAACTTAATTACAGAGATAGTTGAGTGCTTGTTGAGTTTTCTTCACTTGATCTTGTTAATCAGTATTGGTGTTTTATTGTCTGATTATAAATAATGCTCTGATGACTTCACATTTACACACACCATGTTGGAGTGAAGACCCTTTTTTTTTAACTCTAGTTACCTGCAAGTTTCATTTGTACTAACTAAAACAATGTTGGGTGCCTTGAAAATGATTAAAATGGTAGTTGAATTGAGAGGAAATAAAAATGTTTACACTGGTAAAACTGAATTTCATAGCAAAACAATGATATATGGTTAAAATGTTATTTATTATATTAAATATCTTGTGTTTAGATGAACTTCTTATACTTTGCACAAGTGAAAATTTTACAGTTATAGGGGTTCATGTTCACTTTTTGCAGTGGATGGATGATGGATTAGAAAAGCCAGGGGATCTGGAACAACATGGCACTCATAGAAGTAAAGGAAACATGCTTTGTGGCCTTGATCAGACAAAACACACAGCTGTAAATGTACATGATTATCCACTTGAAGTGGATGGGTATGTTTCAGAATTGGATTAAGGTGTTAACAGCTTCATAAAAAAAGAATATGATAATCCTTCACTGACCCCCTGAGGAGAAACTCAAGCTATGAAATATGGAAAGAAAAAAATTATACTATTATTAAATTTGTTCTCACAGATCATGTGGTCTACTCCCTAAATGACATTCCAACCATAGTGTTTTCAGCATACCGTCCTTTAAGATAACAGGCATGACCTGACACAACACAGAATAACATGACTTCACATTTTCCATTGCTTATGTTAGTCTACAGCAGTGATCATTAACTGGCAGCCCAGGGGCCACATCAGGCCCCTCTCAGCTTCCAATCTGGGCCCCAGAGAATTATCAAATTCTGAAAATGTGAGGGTGGAAATGTAGTTAATGATCTCTGGTCTACTGCAGTAAAAACCTAGACTGAATTTGCTTGTATATGTTCACATGCTTAAAAAAACAAGCAAAAAAAAAAAAAAACTAGGACAGTTGATAGAGCACAAACCTCCACCAAGACATTTCCATTATTGTCTGATGAAAAAAGACAAACTAACCCTTTAAACCTCCTTATAGCTGGTTTAAAGTCTAGAGTTTGTGGCGCACAATGTTTCTGCTATGCACTCCACTGCGTAGAGCTATAAATGTGCTTCTAGTGGGAGACTCTGTGGACTATGTAGAAATTGGTGATTAAATGTGAACATAATTTCTAAGCAACAAAGTTGGAAAATGTATATGCTGTATGTAATGTGGGCCTCACACAGACACACTAAAAACTCAGAGGATCCAGCTCCGACATGTGCAGTCACACAAAAACATCATCATTAAACTCACACAGAACCAACCGGTGCACTTCAACACACTGTAAATGCTCAGCACATGCCCCATTAACAACTACACACTCGTACACACAGAGCATTCAAGCACACTGGAAATGTAGGTCTCTCTCTCACACACTCATCAGCACACACACAGAGGAAGGTTGTGGTGTCCACGTGGCTGTGTGGTTTTAAGCTCAGCTGGATCAGCCTGGGGTGGAGAGAACGGAGACTTTCTTTCTTGTGTGCCGCTCTTTTCCTCTGAATTCCCTTTAACCTTCTCCTAACCCCTTTTTCCTCTTCCCATTGCTTTTGATGACTCTTTTCTTCTGAATTTCTGGCTTAGTAGGTCAAGGCATCATTTGATACTTTGAGAACAGCATAATAATCAACATTGGGGAATAACTTTTGTAACTTTCGTATGCTCAAAAAAGTACAAGTGCTACTATGAAGCACTATATTCCAGGCCCAAAACGTTTTGGCATCGAGCACAGGTGTCTTCTCTAATTTCTCCCTGATGCAGTTATTTTTCCACCATGCGTTCACGCTGTTAACCCTCACAACTCCAAGCCATGTTATGTCTTTTATAGTCAGCCTGGACCTTATACTTTGAATAATGCATGTAAAACTTCAACCCTGTCAAACAAAAGACATAATTTTTTGGACAGCATGAGCTATCGGGGCGGTGCAACTACACAGAAGGTAGTGTGAGTGTGACACAGCAAGAAGGTTGCTGGTTCAGTCCCCATGTCGGTGAAGGCCTTTCGGTGTGTAGTTTGCATGTTCTCCCCATCCATGTATGGGTACCCTCCTGGCACTCTGGCTTCCTCCCACAGACCAAAAACATGCTCATTATGTTAATTGGTGCCTCTAAATTGCCCCTAGGTATGAATGTGAGTGTGAATGGTTGTCTGTCTCTCCATGTGGACCTGTAATTGGCTTGACACCAGTTTAGGGTGTGCCCTGCCTCTCACCCAGTGTCAATGGGATAGGCTCTAGCCCCCACCACCCTCAAAGGGATAAGTGGTATAGATAATGGATGGATAGATGGATGAGATATCAGATTGTTTATGCAGTACTGACGGCAGATTCATGATTTCAAATGATTTAACAAAAAAGAAAAAACAGAATTTAAAACTCACAGAACTTTATACAATTCACAAACAGGCTTTTTTATGAACAAGCCTACTTATATCTGATTCTGATTCCCTGAGAAAGTATTCTAAGAGACTCAACGCAACAAATATTCATACATTTGCAATTACTTCACAGGATGTTTATTTTCTTTTCCTTATAGAGGTATTATTGCCACTCTTGGATGCACTTTCTATCTCAGTGTTTTCAATAAGCCACATAACATCACTCACATTTCCATTTTAATTATTTTGGGAAGTGACAGGTAATCTGTCTTTTCTCTTGTTGGCCTTTGGCTGCTTCTGACACTACTGTCAAGAAAACAACAGAAAATCTGCATATCTGATTGGTCCATAAGACAAACATGGAGTTGTCACTTTCTCTAGGGTCAACATTGAAGGTTAATAACATTACTGCTACATTTTTAATTTAGAAAATTTAATTAAAAATGTACAGTTTATGGATTTTTCACAGTGGATCCACAAATACAATATTTCTGAAATAAAACACTGCACTTCATGGCTGAATTGTAAACTTTTTGTTAGGACATTTTCAACCTAAAGCCATTTTTGAATTAACAAAAGTGTGATCATTCAAACACAGTTGTCCCCTTGAAGATGTGGTACTCGGTTCCAGATATAGTAAATAGTGTATCACTATATAATTTGCTATTTTAACCCATCCGTTTCTCTGTTATCACTAGGGGCACCAGTGATAACAAAGAAACGGATGGGATAAAATAGCAAATTATTATGCACGCCCGTTTGCACCAAAGGGTGTGTTTGTCTGAAAATAAGGAGTGGTCAGGGGCAAAGCTGGCATGTTCTTAATTTGAGGATGCAAAACATGACTGCGCCTTAAACCTACTTATACCTGGTCTAAAGTCAACAGTCTGTGGTGCAGAGTGTTTCTGCTATTTTGTAGATGCATCGGAAAGATTGAAGCATCTATGCAAGAACAAAAAACACTTTACTAAGCTTGTTTCTTTCACATAGGATGCACAGTGGCACACCTTTGTTCTTAAATTTCAGAGCATTCGTTGAAAAATCAAGTTTAAAGTTCATAGCCAGTCAAAGAGCTGAGAAACAGTCAGGCTTTTCTGCAGCACTCCTCAGTGCACTGCACTCCAGCAATTAAATACTTACAGAAACAAAGAAAACACACACAACTGAAGATTTTCAAGCAGCACAGACCTACATTTCTAATGTTTGTATGCATACTGATAAATTTCATGAATAATAAAATATGCTGTCCAGTGTGTTTTACAGACCCAATAGAGAACAGAACCACAGATTCCTGTAGGGAAAACAAGAAAATACATTTCTCAAAGCCAACAGCTATTTGATGTACACTAAACAGGTCTGTCATAAACATTTAGAAGTCTGATCCTGTTGGTTTTAACTTAAGATTTTATTAATTAACGAGGTTTCACTCTTACGCTCATGCTGTTACCTTTTGATTGTTTCTTATGCTGTAGATGTATAAATGAACAAAAGCACTTTAATCCAAGCATTAATTAAGATAAGTCATAAAGTGTCCTTTGTGAGTCCTTTGAATATAGTGGGACAATAAAAAGAGAGGAATTAAATGATCCAGCCAAAATTCAGACCAAACAGCTGAACCTGCAACGCAAATAGTAGAGGTGAGGGGAAAATTGATACACTATAGCATCACAATTTTTGACGCAACAATATTATATTGATTCATGTCCACCAAGTATCAATATATTTTGTTTTTATTTCAAACTTCAATAAGGCTTTTGTTTCAAAAGAAAAAAATGAATGACTTCCTGAGTCCACCCAATGGTGCTGTTGAGCCAGACAGGTGATGTTTATTGTATAGGAGAGTCAGATGTAAACAATAATGGCTGCACAGGGGAGATCAGTTGTGTGGGCTTATTTTGGACTTTGAAAGGGACATAAGAAAACAGTTAGTAAACAGTGGCCCAGCACACACTGATTTAAAGTTATGTAGAACTGAGGCTTTGATTGTTTTATATCAGTGTTAGACCTAAAATGCACCCTTGCAAACAAGGCACATAATTTGTCTTCTACACACTTTGACGCTGCTTTGAGCTGAGAATTTGCATTTTCGAAAGGGCAAAATAAAGACCGGCATGTTCCAAACAGCCATGCGCCATGCTCTTTCAGACAATCATGCCATCAAAAAAGGGCCCTATGTCTATCTTTTTTCAATTTTCTCACAAATCTGTTCCTCCTATTTTTTACTTGTAAGTACTCTTTTCTTTCACTCTCTCCCTTTATACTCCCTCCTCCCTATTCTGGACATTTCAAGCCATTCTAAAGCTCGCTTTGGCAGCCTGGTGTGTGTTCATGTGGTGCTGCTCTATAAAAAAGGGACCAAGATTGAAGCTTTGTGGAAAATCCTTTGGCTTTCTTCTTAAATACACCCGGCATCACTGTCCAAGGTCTTGGAAGGAAGGGAGAGCAGTATAGATGGGGGAGGGAGAAGGAGGAGGGGGTGGGGAGGAAAGGAAAGATTTGAGTTAAAGGAGGGTCTCAGAAAAGGAAGAGAATTATGTGGCTAAACGAAAGAAATAAAGAAATGGTCTCTAAAATTATACTTAAGTTGGTTTGAGGAGGAGGAGAAATGGGAGGGAAAGAGGTATAATGATAGGAGACAAGAGACAGAGCAAAATGATATGACTAAATTTACCCAAGCTGCCTTTATTTATAAAAAGCTAGAGATGTTAAAAAGAGGATACATTTTTTGCTTCCAAAATAAATCTCAATAGTCCTGAAGGGACAAAGAAACAGAGAAAACAAGGCCTTGAAAACATAACCACAAGATTAACTCTTGATTTTTATCATTTCACAATAACACAGGCTCATTAACTCAAATTGTAGCCTTTTTTGCTGTTTCGGTAGAGTAATTTCAGTTTTTATGATCGAAAACATCACCTGCCACTCATTCAGACAAGCTTGACATGTCGGCCCTCACATCCACACATGGCAATCAGCCCAATTATCGTAAAGTGAAGTGAACTGACGGAGAGACAGAGACGGAGAGGCTGACATAGGACACAGAGCCACAGAAAGAAACCCAGTAAGAGGGGTAATGGGCTCCATATGTGCCTCAGTGCCACATTTAGACCCCTGTTTCTGTCCTTTCCACCTCAGCCTGTGATTTCTCAACTGCATTCCAGCTAGGACACACACACACTGTCACGTGCACACATAAAAGTTAGAGTTTGAGGTGGTCGGATGAATCTGTGTGTACTCATGACATTACTCAGTGCGATTTTCCTGCTCTGCCTGTTTCATGCTATATTTTGGTGATCATTTTTATGCTTGGACAGAAAGAATACACCCATATGCTGAAAGTGAGGGCCATGGAAAAAAATTCTAATTCTCATGAATCTTTGTGTTCACTCTGGTTTGGCAGCTGTCTTAGGTAGAATTCGCACATGATCATTTGAAGAGTTGTTCTGACAGAAGTAGGCTTTCCCTTTGGCACAGGTTATGAACTCATCAAAAAAAGATCTTGTATCATTTGAAAGCCTGATTAGTCGTCTTTACGATGGGATAAAATCTGTAAGGATCGTGCATTCATGGAATGAGCAACAAAGCAAAGCATGAGGGTTGTGCCCCAAAATAATGTGAACACAATATTTCAGAACCCCTTTGAGAGATATTCTTTGAACTTCGCACTAATGTCCACTTGATTTGAAGGGTTAGTCAACTAGATTTTGGAAATCGGAGTTCAAAGGTCAAGACTATTGAGTCTCACCATTGACCTTTGCTTAAGAACACTATCTCAACAAATCTTAAAGAGAATTTCTGTATGTCAATGTTAGGCATCTTTGTAGTCATGTTGTGCATTATCTCAGGAACAGCTGAGGGGAGTTTTATTTATCTTTGCAAAAAAGAACACTTGGATTCATGGTTGATCTGATTCAACTTTAAAGGTCATTGGACAAAGGTCAAGGTTATGGAGCTGCATAGCCAAATTTTGCTTGTGCAAAGCAATAGCTTGTGAACGCTTTAATGGATATTTATTCATCTTTTTCTATCTGGCTTTGGAGAGGCCTCAGTTAGAGATAAATTCTCCCAAATGTTATCACATCAAATTACAAGTCCTGCAAAATTAGTCTCCAGGTTAAGCTGTATATACCTAGATAAATAGATCTATTGATATATTTAAAAGGTTGTTGCTGATCAAGCTACCACATTCATTTTACAGCTTAACCTGGAGACTTAATTTTGCAAGACTTGTAATTTGATGTGACAAAATTAATGCCTAAACTTAAATGTAAACAGATGCCTCATTTTAGGTCATGCTGTGAATGTTGAGTGCATATATATTTAGTCTAAATAAAAACAGGGATGGGACTAAGTTCCAGAATCACAAAACCAAGGATTAAGTTTTCAACAAGTTTGAGGCAAAATGAGAAATTTCCCAGTATCTTTCCATAAAATAGGCTAAATTGGTAACTAAGAAGACTGATGACATTTCATGTTCTCATTTGTACTTAAAAGACAACTAAAATAACATAATTAATTAAAATTAACATTGGATTTTAATGGTTTCCCCATGTGGAGGTCATCCAGTCACATCCAAGAGGACCTGAAAGCTGCAGTATATAATTAAATTTTTGTGTCACTGGGCCAAAAATATATGGTTACCTGCCAATATCTTTTTACTAAAGCGACATTAGATCATTATTCATCTGTGTCCCCTCCTCGCTCTGTATTAAGGATTTAGAAAATCTAGCAAGGGGCATTCACTTTTCGGCCAATCAGGGCGAAGTTCAGGGATAGTGCTCTAATTGGATCTTCTACTAAGGTCTATGTGCTTGTTTTATCTAAATGAGCTTTAGCTGTTGTTTGGATTGAACAGGTAAAGCTAATTTTATGAAGGGACATGTGGTTTGGAGCTCTCCTGTGGCTGCTAATACATTACACTGGCATAATGCTAATGGCAGCTAAAGGCATACATATACAGTGGATTGTTTTGTGCATAAAGGAAGGGGCATTATAAGGAACACAACCATGGTAGGGAGAGAGGAGTAAAGTTGCTTCCACTGCAGTCCCATCCAAGTTTACACACCCCAGAATCCCCTGGAGGGAGAATATACTGTATATTAAGGCCTGAACTACAACATGTTGCAGAGCAGAGGTATGTCTGTGATGACCTGCCTGGCCAGCTGCTGTTGCAACGCAGCCCTGGATAAATGGAAGAAAATAGATGAATTGATGTATTTTGTCTTTTTTGCGGAGGAACGGACATAGCTCATAGCAGTTACTAAAAACTGTTTCTCTCTTTTGAAGAATTTAAGAAAAAAAAACCTCCAGCTCAAACAATCATTTCTTTTTCTCTTTGTAGAAATAATACCTGCTTTGAATACTAAAGCTAGATTTATGTGAAGTGCTTTCAGACATAGATGCAAGGGATACATTTAGAATGAGTAATACATTTTGAAAGAAGTCAGTTTCATGATTTAGACTAAGATTTCAGATGAGTTGCTTCACTGTCAAACATTTATGAAACATTTTGGGGTTTTTTCCCCAACAAGTTAAAAACTTGTCTTAGTTTAAGCCAGCTGGTCTTCAGATTTCATTTTGTTCTTCCTCCATAAATTCTGCACAGACTGTGCTTCTTGATTCTTCACCTCTTTCATCTCTCTTGAGTTTGCCCGTTTTGTCATATTCATTTAAAATGCAAATATTTTTCAAATCAAACAACCTTTGCTGAATCTGCATTATTCCATCTTTGAGTAAAAATTTTGGAAGCTGGGCTGACATTAATGATTAAAGAGCAAAAAAGGCATTTGAAAATCAACACTGGAAAAAGCTGAATGGAAAATTAAGTGAGCAGTTGGATCAGTTATGATTTAACGGTTTAACTACAGTCTACGGCACATGGGAAACGTCCAGTCTGCGAGTTTCAATATGTGTTTTTATGAATGTATTGATGTTTTCTTTAACTCTTGGCTTTAAGAATTTCCCTGGGAGTACAATGAACCAGAATTGAAATGAATTGATTTTTACTGGGGTATGCTGACTCATTTAGAAAGCATGTATATGGAAAAAAAATACTTCATCTTGCCTTCAGACTGCTAACCCAGGGGTCTTGCAACACAGCATAGCCAATGAGTTCTGACATCAATTTCTAGAGAGTAATTCCGAGGCCAGTTTTAATCTTCCCATGACCCACTTTTTGGTCTCAAACCAGACTTTGACAAAACACTGCCTTCATTTTTGTACAGTTCAGGACCTGAAATTAGATGTAGGTCTGTTTTTGTTGGGTCACAACCTGGCCAGGGAATGTTTTTTTAAGACTGGATCCCAGGGTGGAGGACTATATTTAAAGTGCTACATATGTCAGCATCTCTGAAACTATACATCAAAACCCTGGAATGCTTCATAGACCTTTCATGGGTCAATTAAAGTTGGTCCCACTGGTGAGAGAGTTGACTGGAAGAGTAAAAGAACCACTGGAGTGAAGACAAACTCAGCCCTTAACATGACTAGTTAGCAGGGCATGTTGGTATCCTAAGGGAGGCTTTCAAAGGAGGAGCAACAGGGGGAGAGGGGGTTAGAGACAGAGTGTCGACAGACTGTGTGTTTCTGTCATTATATGTAAAGCAAATTAGTCCCTGTGGAATATCAGACATGTCAAAAACACTAACTCTGATCCCACACAGTCCCCAGTTACTCACGTTTCTCTGCACAGCATCAACATGTTTGCCAGGTAAGTGCACCTCTGCAAATCCCACAACATCCACCCACTGCACTCGTGAGAAGTATCAGCTAACATTTATCAGTGCAGAACCAATTTACTCAGATCAGCTTGCAAGGGAGCCAAACTCAATGATTGTGTTTCTAGTTATGAAAAATAAATCCATCTTGAAAAGAGTTAGAAATGTGAAGTAAAAGAGGAATACTTTAGTATTGTACCATTTGGCAGATAGATAGGACTAAGATGGCTTTGAGTCACATGATCAATGGGGGATAGAGAGCACAAAGATAATAAAGTTAATTACTCTGTGGAGCTGCAGCATGAGCTTTTCCATTTCATCTCTTATTATAATGCTTGTTTAGATCCCATGGTAAATATGGAAAGAAATAGAGATGATAATTAAAACTTAGTTTTAAGAATTTTTGACCCTTTGATTGCTGCTGGGTGGTGGTCCCAATCTGGTATTTTTTCTGCTGTGCTTTCTTTAACATTGTCATTACAGGTCTAAACACACGTTTTGTATTGTGCTCATAAGGGCCTAAAGGGATGCTATTGATACTACTAGCCATGGTGGCAAATAAATAAAAGTAGCATAACAAAGTGTCGTCTCAGTCTTTATCTGGTTTACTCTTGATACAAACATACACAGTGAGCCTACAGCACTGAACCCAAATCTGCATGTAGCACTGTAAAATTAAATGGCCACACAGTAAACTTGAGTTTTGTCCTTTAAAATTCTGATGTATGTTAATATTGGCAACATTACAGAGGTCATATTTAGACAAAAATAAGTTGTACATATATTCAACCCTGAAAGGGATAAGCAGTATAGATAATGGATAGGAGGATGGATAGATTATTTTTAGGTCCTGATCTTGGCATGCCTGAAAACCACAGTAAACATCAGAGCACAGCTCTAGCCAAAGATGGCCAATAATTTCTTGAGAGCTGGCCTAGTCACACACAGCTCATGAGGAGCAATGTCACGTAAAAGCTGTCAGTATTCTTGCTTCTATCCTATTGGACAGAAAGGCTTTTGTTTTCTGACATTGCAGGCCTCTCAGGTCTTATGCATTCAATGTGTCACACATGCGTTTTAACCTTTTCACATGCTCACATGCCAAATCCGGTATTTCTCACACATGAAAATTTATTGCATACCGCCGACTGAGTACACCGCTACTTACCCATTCATATGGAACGTGTAGCAAGATGCTCTGAGCATCATGGAGATGAACAGGAGCTTGATGCTACCCAGCCATGAGATCAACTACCCATCAGCCAATCAAAAAATAACATACAGCTATAAATCAGCCAATCAGATGTATATGGTCGATCTGACTGCAGTGACATTCTGAGATGAGGATGCATACTTCACACTCACAGCAGGAAAGCCTTATCTCATCAGTACAATAAGTTATCTCATCATTTGATTTTGTTGCCTGCTGAATCATGGAATTACTTATGGGGCAATAGGAAAACAAGAGCTTATTCTTATTCTTCCTCCACACCTACCATTAAACAGTAAAGCAAAGTTGAATCACATTGACATACAAACTGTGGTTACCAGGCATCACATTAAAACAAAATCATCAATGTTAAGTTAGTTAAGTTAATAGTTCTAGATTCTTAGAACATAAGAAACGTTTGGCTATAATTAAAACAAAAACTGCATGTTTAGTTTTAAAGAGCATGGTCAAATGTTGGAGGTAAATAATAAAAAAAGAACAATAATATTTGGATTATTATGTTTCATCATTACTTGATATAACATACTAACATAACAAAGTAACAATAAGACACATTAAATTGTGGGGACAAAATAACAGCACCTGACTACTAATAAACCCAATTTTAATTTTAAAATATGATAAGTGCATAAGGATAGTTAATGGCACCCACCCCCGTCACAAGCCGGCAAAAATCTCACACTGACCTGAGATCAAAACTTGAGAGCCCTGCATTGGTACAACAGACATCCGCTAAAAAAAATCAGCCTGGTCCATGGACACACAAAGATATAAAGACACAGATAAACTTTGAAATCCACAAAGCATGTGCACAATGTTAAATTCTCTCCTTGTGCCAGTGCTACGCAAATTCTTCTTATATGAATGTAAGTTGGTCATGGTGCACTCACTTTGGGTATAATGACTTCTCTCCAGTCAGGTAGTTTGTTTAAAGTTTGCTGAAAGTTAATTTGAATTTACAAAAGTTTGCACATATAGCTACGTGTAGTTAGCGTCAAATTTTGCGTGAGAAGTGTGCTGCCATATTCGTAAACAGAGCTACATTCAAACTCTTCTGCATTCGGGACAGCAATTTAAACAGCATAAACCTTAAATTTTCCCCAAGACCACCTTTGAGGCAAAATCTGACAGAACTGCTGAAAGGTTATAATGCAATGATAATGTGAAGGACATGAATGTTCGGGCTGTGCAATTTAACTTTTGATAACACCATTTGTCAGCAATGTGTTCTCTATTATATTTCAGATGTTTCTTCTCCAGATGTTCTCCAGGGTAAGGCAGTAATGTGAACACCCAAAGTGTATCTTTCTTTTAACCCAGTCTAAAACATTGTGTACGGTTACCTTCAGGTTATCTGTGACATTTTTGACAAACTTCATTTTTTAACTTCGTAAATCTAAAAAACAACCAATCACGTTTAAAATAGACAGAAAAAGTAATACATCCACGCTCTGATACCCCTCACTGCACACACTTCAGTCTGATTTGGCAGGGTTAGGACTTGTGTGAAGTGACAATGGATCATTCTTGTTCCCAGCACTGTGAATTCTGTCAGCAGAAGTCGTTTTAGCTTCACTCTTTTGTCGGGCTGACAAATATCTAACTTGACATCTGAGAGATTTCTGTTTTGATGAAATATGAAGGGGTGATGCGTGTTAGGATGCCGCTCTATAGCTTTTTTTTATAGATTCATGTTTTTCTCTTTTTGGCACTTAAACATCTCAAACATTGCAGTTTGAAAATCAAGATGTGTATGTGCATTTTGAGGTGCAAAAGAGAGAGAAATATGTGCTGTTATGTATATTTTTGTGTCCTTTATTACAGTTGAGGCAAGGGGTATTGTGGGTTGTCAATCTGTCAGTCCAAATTCATAAGCTTATGGAGGTCATAAGTAAAAGGTTAAAGTTATTGGGCCACATGTTCAGTTGTTTCTTGTAAACTTCATGTCTTATGAAATCTTTCAGAGATTTTCTTCATTTCCTTTAAAGTGTGGACTCTGCCTCAACAAAGAATTGATAAGAATTTCTAGGTAAAAGGTAAAAGCTCAAAGGTTAAGATTAAGAAAACTCAAGTTTATCATTTGCTTGTGAACACAAATCTTCTATGGTACTTTGGAAGATTTCCTGTCATTGAAGTGTGAACACCACTTTAATAGATAAACTGATTTGTTTCTGAAAGTTATGTGTCAGAGGACAAGATTTTGGGCCCTCATGTTCATGTTTCACTTATGAGCATGAACCTGTGTTAAGAGACACTTTGAACAATTTTATTTAAACATTGCAATAAAGGTCAAATCTAATTTAAGGATGAACAGATTCCGGAGGTCATAGATTAATGTTTAGGTTATTGGGTCTCATGTTCATCCTTTTCGTGTAAGTTCACAATCTTCAAAACACTTTGAGTGGTTATGTCAGTCCTTTTTTTTCTTTCTTTTTCTTTCTTTTTTTTTTTTTTTCAAAAGTCTACTTTGACTTGAGGATAAAATCATAGATTTAAGGGACACAACATCAATTTTTACTGAACCACATAATCATCCCATATTGTAAATATAATGTCTCAAGTATCTTCAAATGCTTTATGTCAAACTCTTCACAATCATTAACTCTAAATTGGGGATGAAGTAATGTCACGGTCAAGATTATCCTTTGCTTGAGGACCTGTTATCCCCAGAACACATCTTTAAAAAATGCAAAAATGTGTATTCTGATCACAGAGGGAAAAACTGATTTATGGACATCAAAAGTCAGGTTCATGAAGTCCATCCATCCATCCACCCGTTTTCCACTTATATGTGGTCGGGTCTCGGGAGCAGCAGCCTAGGGGGGGAAGCCCAGACTTCCCTCTCCCCAGCCACTTTGTCCAGCTCTTCCCAGGGGATTCAGAGGCATTCCCAGGCCAGGTGAGAGACATAGTCCCTGGGTCTTCCCTGAGGTTTCCTACCGATGGGACGTGCCCTGAACACCTCACCAGGGAGGTGTCCAGGAGCCATCCTGATTAGAAGCCCGAGCCACCTCATATGGCTCCTCTCAATGCAGAGGAGCAGCGGCTCTACTCCGAGGCCCGCCCAAATGACCGAGCTTCTCATCCTATCTCTAAGGGAGAGCCCAGACACCCTGCGAAGGAAACTCATGTTGGCCATTTGTACCTGCAATCTTGTTCTTTCGGTCACTACCCACAACTTGTAACCATAGGTGGGTGGGAACAAAGATCGAGAGTTTTGCTTTTTGGCTGAGCTCCCTCTTCACCACGACGGACCTGTGCAGAGTCCGCATCACTGTGGACCGCACCAATCTGCCTGTCAAGCTCACGCTCTATCCTTCCTTCACTCATGAACAAGACCCCAAGGTACTTGAACTACTCCACTTGGGGCAGAATCTCATGCCTGACCAGGAGAGGGCACTCCACCCTTTTCTGATCGAGGACAATGGACTCAGATTTTGAGGTGCCAATTCTCATCCCAGCTGCTTCACACTCGGCTGCAAACCGATCCAGCTTCCAGCTTCTATTAATCATTGTATCAAAGGGTGTGATAAAGTGCAGCCAAGGAAACCAAACTAACACAAACATATTATCAGGCAAAGTCAATCATGGTGTCAGCTCAAGTCACCAATGTACAGTCACCAGACTAATTGCTACATCAAACTTGTTTCCAACTTGTAAAGGTGAGTTTATCTTATCAGCCAGATGAACTGTCATGTTTGTGTCTGTACAGTCTCACACATTGTTCAGATGTTGAGGATTGTGGTTCTCCTATTAATCAGTTTGTCCTTTAACTTCATGTTAATTGTTTCTGCTGCTGTGATCAATCTCTCACCTCTGCTCTTTCTTTACACTAATCCTACTGGTGAGGTGTAAACTGCAGCTCACATTTGCAAAGAATTTATTCTGGATGACGTGCACAGGCAATGCTTGGAATCCACACAGGGGATACGTGGCTACCATCATGAAAACACATCCCTGTGGTTAACAGCAAGTATATCTCCAGCTTTAGTCAGTGAGCTAACGGGCTAACTGGGGATGCAGGGAGCTAATAGACCTATGGGAAACACATTGAGCTATGAGCTAAGCAGCGAGCTATAAACAGGGAACAAACAGAGCTGATGGTCTAAGTAGCATGTTAATGACCTACCACTGGGCACAACAGGCTAACAAGCTAAGCAGGGAGCTATAAACAGGGTACACAGCAAGCTAACGAGCTAACTTTGGCTAGTACCAGCATGCTCCTCAGTTACTGGTTTACCACGTAACCCCATGCAGACAAACAGAGCAGCATTTTTTCGGGCACTTGAAATGGGAGGTCAAACATCTTTTTGAATATGAAATTTTTTTAAAAAAATGAATTGATTCAGAATCTGAAAGTAAGGAACCAGGTTCTGACATGAACTCTAGCTCAAAGAGATAGGACCTGACACAAATTTTCACATTTACTTAAACTAGAACTGTTTCAATTTTGATAGCACAAGGTCAAAGGTCACTAGGTCACATGATTATCCTATGTGGTGAATGTAATATCTTAATAACACTGTAAGGAATGTTTGTGAAACGTTGCAATGATGTCCACTCTGGCCTAAGTGTGATATAATTCAATTTTGGGAGTCAAAGGTCAAGGTCTTTCAGCCTCATGTTCATCCAATGTCCGTCATTTGCTTTTTAGATTCTCACCCCTGTGTTGATTTCCTGTTAGAACGACTCTGAACACCTTTACATATGAGGTCAGAAAGCACCTTACACAAACAGCTACCAAACCTGCTGTTTATTTACTTATTTCTTTTTAAAGGAGATAAAATTTTGCTCTTTCTTCAAATGTCTTTCTTTTTGCTGAATAGCTTCATCTGTAGTTTTTGAAAGGCTTTCCAGCTTTTCTACTTCAATTACATTTTTTCTGTGCTGAGAAACAACAACAAAGCTTTGACTGGTTTTTAGCTGAATGGAAACAGTCAGTAAATGTGTACATGGGCTGTTTTTTGATAGCTGGAGTCATGCTAACGGGGACAAAAGCACCAAAAGTGTTTTTGTTTCATTTGAAAGACAAGCAGAGCTGCTGCCTGTGAGTCTTTGTGAACTTGTTCGAGACTCCTAAATAGTAGGAACACTCAGAAATCATTACATTGTCACATCACATTAACTTGAGACTAAAGAATACGAGAGGTCGTGTGAGAGTGAGAGAGGAACAGGCGGGGGGTGGAGAGGTTGAGCTTTTATCAAACAATCGTGTGCAATTTTCTGCTCCTGTTTTTTCTCTTTTCCTCCTCCGCTTATTTTTTTTCTCCCATTTCTTTGATGATGCCATGTTTGAAAAGACACACACATGCTCCTGCAAGACAACAACTCAAACAAAAAATATCGCTCTTGAAATGTAGTTTAACCCCAGAGAGCCTTTTAGCACGAAAGAGGCACAAGAACGAATCCCTTCAAAGTGTTAGTCATGAAACACAAAGCAAAGTTATTTGTATTTGAGGCGTCGTGAGTGCAAGCTGTGTGACATTGAAATACTAAAAGGAAATTGTTTTTGCGAGTGCATGCTATTGAGCTTTATCATGAGTGCAACAGTCCTTAAACGGCTTAGCAGTTGGCCATCACGACATGAAAGCAAAGCAGCAAAAAGATAGCCTGTTTGTTGAAGGCTGCAATGGCAATTACAGAAACAAAGCCAAAAAAATTACAAAGCACAGGCTGCTTTGTTCAGACCGGGTGGTTGATTTGGTGTTTAAATGTAAACAATTTTAGCATGAAAAGGCCATATCAAAGTCACAGAGGCATATTTGAAGAGCAGTTTGGGCAAGAATAAGACAAAGTCAGGGAACTTTTTTATTTTAGGAAATTTTTGCCCTGCATTGCTTTTAACACCTGCATGCAGTAGAAAAGAAAAAGCTGGCACAGGGTGTTTGTTTTCTACTGCAGGCACAGCACAGTAAAATAATTCACCTTGTTGACATGTTGGAGGTGTGCTAGTCACAAACCACAGTTAGACAATGTTGCCTGCAGCCCAGTGTAGCTTCCCTTACAATTTTGAAACCCTCACCAGATGATGCAGAATGTATCAATATAATGGTGACCTGTTCTGAAAAAATTTACAAAAAAACAAACAAACAAAACAAAACAAAAAAAACTTGTTTAAGACTTTCTTTCACTTCTAAAGTAGAATTGATACATCAACATATAGTAGGTGACCATGATTGTGTAATTATCACAATTTTGTTGACAATACGCTCCAAGACCTGGATGAAGTGGCTGGGGAGAGGGAAGTCTGGGCTTCCCTGCTTAGGCTAGTGCCCCCGTGACCCGACCACGGATAAGCAGAGAAAGATGGATGGATGGACGTTCCAAGGGTCAGTTTTGCTGAATTCAATGCTGTTCAAAACGTTTCAGGTAAGGTATGGGAGCATATGCTGGTCTGGTACTTCATCACTTCAGCCTGTTCCCTGTACTTCTCTAGCCTCCTGATAGTCCAGGCCTGTCCCAGCCCCATGTTCCAACACTTCGGGTATCTTCTGAGGTGTCCCCTCCCCTCCACCCCTCCACAATACATGCAGTCGTCCCTGTGGTCTGGTCCAACCCGCTGGGTCCTGAGCACACAGTTTATGGTGAGCTGGATCAGGCTCAGGAATGCACATCAGGTGCCCAGTGCAGATGCCGCTCGCGCTTTCAGCAGCTGACCTCCTGAGCATGTCAGCATTGGACACATGGTCCTGCCAACAATACCTAAAATACATTTAAGGAAAATAGTCATGACAAAGTCCAACCAGAGTCTCTGGCCACTAGGCAAAGCCCAGGCCTCACAAGAGTATAGCACCACCTACAGGCACAGACTTGATGGCAGCATCCAACATATACAAATGCCTGGATCTTTGTTTTAACCCAGGTGGCCTGCAGTCCCAGAGATGCAGCCTCCTCACTTAGCAATTCTATAGCCCCAACCCAGGATATCTACAGTCTCCACAAGGATCACAGCATCATCAGCAAAGTCAAGATCAGTGATCCTAACTTTGCCACTGACACTCCATAGTTTGCTGTGCCTGCTACCTGCCTCATTCATCCAGTCCAAGAAACACCCCTGCCTCACCCCAGAATCAACTGGGAAGAAGTCAGAGATGCAGCCACCACACTTCAGTTATGGCAGTTGCTAATACAGCTGAAGGGGTCGGTGTCGCTTGCTTCTAGAGAGTGGGGCCGTAGGGTTTGCACCTTTGTGGCCTTAAAGGTGCAGTGTGTAGAATTTGGCAGCATTTCACCAAACAGAAACGGTGAATTGAGGATATAATGTTCCTATTTGTATGTAAAGTCCGTCAAAATAGGAGTACAATCATCCCCCTAAAATTTTTTTTTTGTTTTTATTTAGTTAGAAAAAGCTTAGAAAAATGTACATTACCGCGGGCCGCGTTCATGTAGGCCGACATAACGATCCGCCATGTTGTCTACCGGTGGATTTTAGTGACAAAAAGAACGAAACGCGAATCTGTCCGCCGGTTCTGAAATCTACCTGATTTCTATGCAGGCAAAGAAGAGGAGAGAAGACAGCGGTGGATGTAGAGACAGTTGTTACTCTGCACTAGGGATTTAAATTGTGTGTATTTTACAGTTAGAGCTTTTGGTCCCTAGCCCTTTTGGGCTTCACAGGCTTCTGTTGCCCAGCGATGTTACGTTTTGGTTACGGTTGGGCTCATTCTAGAATCTGAACGATAGATGTCGCTCAAATGCCAAATTCTACACACTGCACCTTTAAATTACATTGCGTGTAAATGCTTATGAATGGAAGACCCACACAGGGGGAATACTCCTGATGCTGCAGCCTTTAGACATGCTGTGCATCATATGAAGGCAAGGGGGCAAAGCCCTCGGGACCCTCGTTACCTGATAAGGGGAGAATCCCCGCATTAGAAGTGTCGATCAGGTAGGGTTAACATTGCTTGTGGTGTTAAGGTGTCGTCGACAAATGTATCTAAAGCAGAGAGAAATGTTGTGCTGGTGGGATATGAGGTTTCCTGATGGCCCGCTGACTAATAGAGTTGTCCTGTAGGAGCGACATGTCAAGGCGTGTCCGTGCAGCCACAGTTTTCAATCATCAATCACTGTGAAGCCAAAGTCATGCCTACTTCTTGAAAGGGGTGTGGTCAGACCCAGTTCATAAGAATGCAAACCAAAGCTCAGTCCACACTAAGATGAAACTAATCTATTTTGTTTTCCTTTTTAAAAAAAGTTTTCGATAAACATGTCATTCTTTCAAGAAATGTGTCTGCCCACAGGAAAACACTGTAGTATATATGCAAGGTCTGTGAGTGGCAAGGTAACGCTGCCACAGAGAGGAAGACCTGGAGCATGTGCTTAAAACATGTGCAATATGAGCAAACACAACTGGTTGATCTTCACAGTGGATTTTAGAACATGCTGCTTTTAAAAGGGGTTATATTGTTCTCATTGGTTGGTCAGTGTAGCAATCAGAGAATCATAAAAGGGGTTAATTATCCTTTAAATATTCTGGAATTAGTTTATATTTGTAAAGAGTATATTGAGACACAAAATGTCCAAGCACCACATACTATTTCTTACAACAAAGCTTATGTCTGGTAATAATAATTCAAAAGCATTTTTAGCCTAAAGCCTTATGTAAAAGAAACCATCCATCCATCTAGCCATTATCTGTACAGCTTATCACTTTTGCAGGGGACTGGAGCCTATCCCAGGTGACACTGGGCAAGAGGGGAGGTACACCATGGACCAGACCCCAGCCAATCACAGGACCAGCCAGAGAGACAACAAGTCAAACTCACACCTCCAGGCAAATTAATGTAAAAAGATGAAAGCGTTTTCGTTTTAAAACCTTTTTCTGTAAACAGCATGATTTCAAGAAATGTGTCCGTCCACATGGACACTGTAGTTGTGCCAGGCCTATAAGTGGTGCTGTAAAACCAAAACAAGAGAAGAAGAAATAAAGCATATAACAAACACTAGTGTAAGCTGTTCTTCGTGTCCGCTTGTTGCTCACGTGGTAGTAGAGAAGCACAGTAATTTGCTGTAAAAGCCATAACAAGCTCAGTAGCTTCTGCAGAATGAACACAACACCATATCCTGCTTTCAGCTGTCAGAGTTGTTAGCTGACAAGGGCAGCTCTGGGAACCAATGGTTAGGTGGTAGGGGTAGCTAGTGAAATGGGCAATCCTTTGTTAACCTGGCCTGTGAATCACAAAAAGGCTAGTTCTTTTGGAGGCTGAGACCTATGAAGGAGGCTTTAACTGATTTAGGACAGAGCTTTTGTCTCTCATGTATGAAAATTATTGTGTCAGATTATATCAGTGTGCTCTGTGATTTGTACTGAATCTGAGGAACTATGTTGTTTTATTTTTTTTTCTCCATTTAAGCTAAAAAAATATCATTAGAGTCCCATCCTACTATCGCTTTGGGTCCATCTCTGCCAAATCCTGTTTTCCCAGCAGCCTCCTCTGTAATCGTCACCCTTTTACTTTAAAGCTCAATGTTTCCATTCCTGTCCACAGTGTTGTACCCCTTTCAGACTGGCCAAAAAAACAGTTTAAACCCGGTAACAATCGGCTCCTGTAGACAGTTTGAAAGGTTTTAGTCAGCATTTCGACCCAGGTCGACTTACCCTGCAAGCGACACAGGTCGAAATGCTGACTGAATGCTGAAGGAGTCACTTGCCGATTGTTAGCGGGTTAACCCGCGATGACCCGCTAATTTTAGTGTGAAGGCGGTATTGGAGAGACAGCAGTCACAGCTTTCTGTAGGGGGTTCATTGTGGATTGGAGAGGTTGTCTCATGCTGAATGACTTATTGAAAATGTTGCTTTTTTGGACAGTTATGAGTGGGCAGCTCTGTTTTTTAAATTAAATAAATATAAATATTCCAAAACATCTACTCCCTTTCTCTTGCATATCTGTGCAAATGCTGTCCTTCTAACACATAAAAAGAGAGCGAGAGTGAGATGTTTGATCAAACAGACTCATTTGGCCCTGGAAAGAAAGAGACATCTTATCTTAAAACAGCCATTTAGTGTTAATTAATCCTTTTGACTGAAACATCCCACTACAACATATTCTCTTTGCTTGTTAGGCTTTCATGCTTTAAGTGCCCACACCTCAGATAGCCAACTTAATGAACAAAAAAACCCCCAAAAAATCTGATTGGGCCTGCAATGCTTTTTCTCTCTCTGGTTATCTGGCACACATTTAGGAACCACTCACATATTCTGCTTAACCCAGAGACATGCTAACAATGTAGGAATTTCCTCTACCTGTCTATTTTGTCTTTTCTGTTGCTGCATTAAGTTAAATGTTTGTTTATATTCTTTCAAAAAATATTTTGCAGATGTGATACATCGAAACTTACAATAATAGGGCCAAAGGCATCATGCCTTTTGGTTATCAGGCCATATGTTGGGTATATTTTTATAAGAGTCATTCAGAGGAATTTTCTTTTATTTTTGGACCAATTTTCACTGTTTCAGAGATGAACTGGTTAGGTTTCAAAGGTCCTATGCAAAGGTCAAATGTTTGTGCTTCATCAGTTTATCTGTTTAGGAGTAGAAGAAGATAATATGAAAATAATAAAAGATAACGTAACATAAAGGGGGAAAAAACGAGTCACAACAAGCACACAGGGCCATTTAGAGTTGTTGAAGAGTTTATCTGATGACTGTAGGTAGGCTAACGCTTCCTGTTGACTCCCAGCATTTGAGCCAAGCTAGCAAACAGTGGGCGAGCTTTGGCCGTCTCTTCCTTGTTACTAGACGCATAGTCGAAAGAATGGTGTCTAGCTACTTGTCATGGACTTGGGAGTGAGGTAAGACACGAAAACAACATGAATGTTGGAGTATTCCTTTAAATTGAAATGACTTGCTTACATTTAAGATTATATATTGCTTGACTTAAGAGACCAGACGCTCATTTATATTGGTGTATGACCAGTCATTGGATATGTGAGTCTGAAGTGGATTCATTTAGCAGATACTCTGTTACCTGGAAAAACAAAGACCCATTTGACTGCCACAATTGAAGCAGGCTTTAACATGGAACAAGTTTCAATGTACTGTTGAGACCTGATTCGTCTTAACATTCTTAGAGTTTCTAGAATATGCTCAAGAGTTCTTGGATGAAGATCTTTTAAGCAGGAGCTGTAAAACATGCACCTCTCCATTGAGGTTAGATGCATCTAGCTTTGCAATCAAAGATTATTTCCAAAAGAGTTAAAATTGTGAAAACATCTTCATACAATCAACTAATCAAAGATTAAAACACACCCTGCATAATAACTTACTTGGATGATTGTTTAAATTCTGCATCTCTAAACCAAAATCGGCAGGGCTTTTCCCATTTAATCTGTTTCTACAGATGCCTCAGGGGGACTTATTTAGCCTTCTGTTTCAATTTAAGGAAACTTTTATACCTTGTTAAGGCTCAAAGAATCTAATAATCTCACCATAGGCTATTTCTCAAACCAACCAGCTGTAAAATGCAGCCCTTGGGTGATCTTTGGCTACTCCTCGTTTATATTTTAATAGCTATATATGACTCATATGAATGAAATTTTAGTACAATGTAATAGCTCTGCCCAAAGCTTTTCTGGGAAATGGGAATGGGGCAGATAGTAAGACAGAAAATAACTAAGAAAATAAACTTTCCCAAACCTATAACTTTGAGTTATGTTCGAAAAAAGATTAAAAAAAAATGTACCAATGCATCAGTTTTCTTCAGTGAACATACAATGAAAATAAAAGTTACCAGAAAGACTCATTGTAGATATATTTGTTAGAAAATTATTTTGATCTGTCTGTGTTGCCATTACTGTTGTGAGGTTTGAATCTAAGCTCAACATGTAAGATCTTGTGGTCATTCTGGGACATGTTTGAACAGCATAAGACACAGGGTCATGGTTTAAATGAAGTTATAGTATAGAACATAATTAAACAAAAAATGAATGAAGATCCATAGCTTAAGTCTTACCCCAAATTTATATAAATATTAAAACAGCAATTAGTCCCTTTTTCAGCACAAACAACCACACTGATGATCACCTGAAAAGGTGGTCTCGGCCCCAGGAGTGGTTCACCATTAAGATACAATCATACAATCAATTCAGCAACCGACACAAACATGGTGACAAGTAAACTCACCACACTGCTGTAGCAGAAGCAGCAGTAGCAATAAGAATTTACGTCTACCAGGCAACAACGCTGCTAAGAAAGCTAAATAATACTGTTTTGGATCCCATAGAGTCACTTTCTGTGCACAGGCCCAACAAGCCATGGGAATATCAACAGATTAACATAACTCACCATCTCTCCTGCAGATCATCACAGGACTCAACAACAACTGATGCAAAAACTTTTTTCCAGAATTTAGTCAAGCTTTCTCAAGAATTAGAATTCAACCTTTTTAAAGCTGCTTTCTGTATTTCTAAGTCACTGAGAGTTTCTCTGCCAACATTGCTACCAGTGTTGCATTGTGATAAGTTACCACGCTACCGTGTGTCCTCTATGGTCCATTGTAGACACCAGCAAGCATTAAAAGCCCCTCTTTTTTTCCTCCACATAGTTTCTTTACACTTCATGTCACAAGGCATGTCCCACATTAATAAATATGCTCATCTGTTGGATACTGAATCACTACTGTTATTGTTATATTATTGTGTTGTGGGTAGCCTGTTGGTCTTCTCCCCATAGTGCACAGCATAACTCATAGTCAAGCAAAGCAATAAAGTGGCTGTGAGATTATGATATCAAGCTTGCGCTGGTCTTTTTGTGAGACTCAAAAAATGGAGCTGGGGCAACTGGGCCTTGACTCAGCCCTTTTTGAAATACCGCCATGTCAACATGAAATAATCCAAAGGAAATGTGGAAATGTGCAAATTTGTAGCATTTTTTCAACTTAATCAGAGCAAGCAACAGAGCTGTGAGTGTGAAAACCAGATTTAATTTGACCACAAAGAAAATTAGTCTGCTAGAAACACTCAAAATTATAGCATCACATTTATTCCATCTAACAGTGTTAAGTGTTTAGTATTTAAGATATTGTGTGGTCAATCTGAGGCCTCAAATGCCCAAGTCTTTTCAGATTCCCTCATGAAGAGTTTAATGGGTGTGTCAGTTGACTCACAGGGGCAGCAGTGTAGTAGAGACTAAGCTAATGTATATGCAGATACACAGAACACTGCCACATCATTTACGAATTTTAAATACACCCACTGCTCAGACTGATTAAAATTTAAAGAAGATACAGTACACCTAGCTCTCATACTAATTACTATGGTAAAAAGTAGGACGAGAGGGACAGGGCATTACTTATGCAACTTCCAGGGAGGTTTGCTGAGCATGCATGCTGCTTTTAGGAACACCTTACTGCACATTCATTAAGTCACACACACACACTCAAATACACACATTTGTGGAGCTGCTGAGAAAATCATGGTTCCTCATCTTAGCAGCTTTGGGTTTAACAGCTTGCATTTTGTTTGTGCAGAATAAAAGTGATTTCAGAGTTGATTCAGTCACAAATATTGTGTCAAAGTTGCATTTTAAAGCTATTTGTATCATACTCTAGACTTTTTATCAGCTTTTTAATATGGAACTATTTGAAGCTTGAGAAATTCAGGTTTGAACACTTTCTCGGCCCCAAGAGGACACTTTATTTATAGCCCACCCATGTCAGCTTCACATGACCAACGTCCAGCTGTTACATGTCAGTCCTGATCAACAAACAAGGCCAGAGAATGATAGCAAAACAATATTTTTTGGTTTTTCATAAATAGAGTTAGAAATGCTTTTATTCAAAACACTGGTTAAGAATTAGGCTATGTCCTCAATCTCCTTTTTCACCTAATCGCTTTCTCATGATTTTGTTGGCTCCGATTGCGCAACTTCAAAACTGATACATACACACTGACATTTGTAGCATCCATATTTGCTTCCTTAAACACAGCTTGCTGTGTGTGATGTCACGTCTTTTTCTGCGCAGGTGGGTCACTACAGGGAGCTGTAGGTGGTTCATACGGACGTCTGACGGCACTCACATTTAAATTATAATGTAAACGACCACGCAAAAAATCTGATTTTAACAAAAACGAGAACTGAGCATTAAGACCTGCACTGTCTTAACGTCACTTATGTTGCCTTAGAAAGCATTTCCACGAAGGGCTCAAGTGTGTTGCTGTATTTTTTTGGAGTTTAGCAATTCATCAAGTACATATCAGATGACGATACTCCAACATTATAAAAGTAAAATGGAGATATTTGACATTAACAACAGTCATTATAAGTGTAAAATCATACATAATGTTTTGGCAAAATGCTGTTTAGAGGCTCCAGGTATTCAATATCCAACAAAAATGTGACCCTGTAAAAAAATTGCACAAATGAATAGACACAGGTCCCCTCTGCTTTGAAATCTTTACAGTCTATAAATAAATTATCTGCATAGGAGAGAAAGTGAGGTTGCCATTATTTGATCAGAGGGTTAGTTGTCATGGCAACCCACTTGTGTGAATATGAGTGACAGCTGTCAATGAGTATCAAGAGAGACAAACAGATGGAAACAGAGAGAACACAAAAGGCCAGGGTTACAAAGGAGATGAAGCAGAGAATGAAACGTGAAGCATGGAGAGACATAAATGCAGAAAGACAGAGAGAGGGAGAGAAGATTTAGGAAAATAAATGATAAGCTAGAATCTGAAATTATGAAAGAAAGAGAGAGAAATGACTGACAGAGAACAAGGTGTGAAAATTGAATGTTAAAAAATAAAGGGTGAAAAATCCCCCTCATTCACACGTCTGAATGTATAGAGAACAGAGACATATAGCTGAAGGTGGGTGGATGGGAGAAAGATGGAAAAACAGACGGAAAGACAGACAGAGACAGATTGACAGGAGGAAAGAACTGTTAAATCTGTTATCAGACTTAACAGTCTGCTTATAGATCCTGGCAGACACATCAGTTTACCCAAGATAAAGATGTTATGAAGGTAAATCAAGTTCATTTTTGATTTGATGACTGCAGAGTGATTGATGCAAATCTCTGAGTTACACAAACACAAAGTGCTACACTTTTAGTATAATACAGTTAGATGAATAAATGCTGACTGAAATGTATTTTTAATATACAGTGCTTAACAAATGCATTGGACCACCTGTCATCACAAGAGACAAACATTTTAGAAATCTTTCATGAACTTCTTTAAAACTGAAAATGTTTTGGACATGCATTTTGAACAGGAATGAAGAATTTCAAACTGAAATTTGAGCCGCTCATGGGCTTCTGTAAGAAGTCAGAAATAAATCAAACATAACATTCAACCATTAAAACTTTTTTTTTTCTTCGATTTAGGAATGCAAGTACATAACTATAATTAAACAAATTCATCAAGAAAGGCTCTGATCAACACAGGAGATGAACTAGCAATGATCAACTCTGATAATTTTCAGGTTGCTTTACAAAATGACATCATCCATGCACCACTCGATAAAGTGGAGCATGGATGACGTATTTTTGTAGGCCTATGTGGAAGTTAGCATTGTGCTGGTTCCCTCAACCTAAGACATACTTAAAGCCCATGGGATTTTTCCACTGTGTTTAGGATCACTGCTTACAATAAGGTCTGTAGCGGACAAAAAAATATGAAACTTATTTTTTTTTCTTTGTGATAGCATTTGTTGAACATTCCTCTTAATTTTTTAAGCTTCAATGTAATTAGTGAGAATACAAAGCTATAATGAAGCTACTATGGAACTACAACATGGCAGTTAGACTTAGTAACTACAATATTTCCAGTGAGCAATGTAATCTCTTATTTGTAAATTTCCTCTCAATCAAATTACCGAATCAAGTTTGTCCTCATGACTATGGCAAAAGTGTGTGAATTAATTATTATTAAAAACCAATCTGAAATGCCTGTAACTGGGTCTCGGCCATTTTTGTGTTCCTAGATAGCAGTCAGTAGGGACTGTCCTTTTAAACACCCAACAACACTTTAAAGCCCCACTATGTATGATTCAGGTTTGTCTGCTCTTGAGGGGCTTCTCTTATCGTTGGGTGTAATTGCACTGTCGTAACACAGCGCCTCACAGCAATGTGCATTTGTTGACATACAGAGCCGGGAGAAGTGAGCCGACAGGACGTCCGAAGACACAAATAAACCACGTGGACTGATCTGGTACAGTATTATGATGTTTCTTTCCAAATATGTCGTTTTTTAAGCGTCAGCAGTTAGTTGTTAGCTCAGCGTTTGCGTGTGAGCATCCTGGGAGCATCTCTCTTTCCTGCTGAAATAACCGGAGCTGGATGTGGTTATGTTGCGTCAACCATGTTCGCAGACTGCAGGACATAGAAATAGTGAATGACCGAGAGTCACGGCGCCATGAATATCTCCAGCAATCTGAGAAACTCGCCGGCAAATAACTGCTGGTAGCATTTAGTGACAAAAAAACAATTTACACAAAGCATGCAATGCTACGGAGCAACCACTGACTGAAACCAAGTGTTGAACGGGGGAAAACCCAACAAAAACATAACTTACCTCTCCAGCAGTAACTTTGCAAGCTCGGCATCCGTCTTGCAATTTTCCATCTCCCGACGCTCTCGCCACCGAGCAAAGTGGGCTCCAATGTTAATTCTAGTTTTGTTCCTTGCGTTGTCCGATAGTCTCTTTTTGGCCCTGAATCTGGAGAAAGAGTCCTCCTCACACAATTTGCGGATGCCATGGCTGCTACTACTACATGCAAAACACCGGCTTCTTTAGCTGGAAGCCAAATCTCGCGTAGTGCCGCAAAGCAGTTTGCACTTCTCGCAGCATCTCACGATATGTGTCCCTGTCACGGGAGCAAAAGTTACATAGTCCCTAAACAGAGCAGGGAAGCGCTGTGGGGGGAAGGGGAGGGGGGCCATTCTCTCTGTTACAGCGCCGAGCTCCACTGAACAGACTTTGGAGAGAATATTTGAAGGCTCAAAAGATCTGCAGTGCTGCTTTAAAATTTAAAAGTGGACAGTATCAGATTTATTTTATTATTCACTGTTAAACATTACAATCTTGTATACATTTGTTCTTCACAAAAAAACAAAAAACATCAAAACTGGTATCTATTCAGGCATGAGAACCAGGAAGTGCTGAATGCTTACTCACTTTTTTTTTTTTGGACTAATTTCTATGAAGCCTTGTATTTGAATCAAAGTCAAAGTGTACCTTTTTCTTGAGTTAGAAAGAGCATCAGCTACCAAACATTACCTGACAAATGACAGTTTGTTCACTCTAAGACTGTGCAATACCTTGAACTGTTGCTATTCACTCAACACAATCTCAGTTTTCAAAGCTATCACAAACAAAACCTTTTGACACCACTGAAGTCATTGACAGGCTGCCTGATTGAAGGTATAAAGAAAATCTATACAGCCCAGCTGCCTTGACAATTAAATAGATGTTGGCTGCCTTTGTCAGTCAAATGATCCAGAGATCAAAACTAAAGGTCAAATTTGTTTAAGAGGGGACTTGTCCTTAGGGTCCTATGGTATGATGTGTATGTCAGTAGTTTATGTTGTTTGTGACCTGAGGTTCAAATGCACTCAAACCATGTTTCCCTTTTAGTTTAAAAGCAATGACTGTGCTTCAGTGTTAAATTGCAGAGGCTGTCCTCTGGGCCTACAGCAGAAGAATGGTTTAATGTTTTTAGGAGATTGGTTATTGTCAGAAACAAGACCAATTTTGTCTGTCTTGCAGCTTAAATTATACTCAGTAATATGACAACCACTGAAGAGAGAAAGTGTCTTCATCTTGTAAAAGGTTATTGTCTTCTATGAAAATGGAGTTGGAGAGTGTCAGAGGTGCTCTGCCATTTACACAAAATCTAATAAGATTTTATAAGAACAAGGTTGGATACAAGACTCTTTGGGGGCACTCCAATTTTACACATCTCTATAAAGTTTTAAAATATACTGAAAATAATGTAACTTCAACTCAGGATGACTTTTCCAAGGAGTAGGACCAGATATTAAAGATGGCATATCAAACCCCTTTTCCACCTTTTAACACAGTCCCCTGTGTTCTCAGTGAAATGTCTGTGCCACACTTTGGTAACAATATGGATCATGCAGCAGAGGACCTTTTTCTGCATAAATCTGAGAAAACTCAATGCAAATGAGTGTCTTCTGCCCCTCTCTTCTAAGTTTGTGCTGACTTGATCTTTGGCTATGAGTGGAGATCCATGGGTGCCATCGATATGCCAGGTGAGGGGCAAGTATTACTGTGCAGATTCTGAAAACTTAGATCTCATGTTTGGGGTTACTAACATACTTAGGGTGGATGCACACTACACTTTTCACACCCTGCACACTGCACAGGTCTGACCCCCTCAATGCAAACTATTTTTCTTAAGAAATTCTAGTTTTAGAAAGTTCGGGACATTTCCCTGTTGAGGCACTATTTGTCCCACCATAAAGCTGAGTTCACACCGAACGCGACTTCGCTACTGAAATCACGTCGCCCACCCAAGTAGCGTCGCCTGTCCATGAATACCTCATTCTGGTCACCGTTGCCATCGCTCAGTGACGTCACGTCTACTCGAGTTTCACCGCGATCATACCATATCATATAATAGGATGTATTTGCTGACATTATCCCAACTGTATCCTTTCCACTGACCAAACAATCACAAAACACTGCAGCTGATGGCCCTGCAGCAGCACCGTCTGTGAGTTCTCTGAGGTCCGTCTAGGCGGAACTAATGTACTCACTAACTAATGTTTCCCACACGGACATAGATTGTCACTCTGTGATCCGGAATAAAAACAGTCTGTCACGGGTACCGTCAAACATCTACACAACGCTGACTGGCTGTTGCCGCACAGCCACACGTGATATCGCCTGGCGAGTTCAAACTTTTCAACTTTGTCAACGGAGCAATGAGCGACACGGTCGCCCAGAACGCGTCTGTCGCATCGCGGGAGGGTTAACCCCGCCCCATCGTGGCTGTACATTGACTTTACATGGAGAGTGGTCGCCCAGGTCGCAAAGTCACATTTGGTGTGTAGGCGGCTTAACACAGCCTCTCTGTCTGCAAGTGGGTTATTCAAAATAAGGTCCAAAGGGTGTGTACAGTACGGCAGCATCTGCAGATTGGCCTCAGTGTTTGAAAGACTCCTTTGCTAATCAACAACTGATTTCTCATACTAGTCTAACTCTTTCAGCAGTTGATGGTGGAGCTGCATCTCATTTTTTCTTTTCTCTATAAGGGCACATGTCGACACAGGAAAGTCTGATTAAATTAAGCAATATTCTGGTCAAGACAACACAAAAATATAAATAAAAAAAATTAAAGTGGAGCTTCTGATGGTATTAATCTACAATTTGCTTCTCTACATTTTCTCCTTGAGATTGTACTCTGCACAAGAATTCAGGTTTGTCTCATCCTTGGTTAGCATATCCAACTGAATGATAATTATACAATCAACTATCTTTAATCCAAAAAACTAAAAATGTTCCTGGTTAAAGCTTACAGCTCGCAACCAAGGCTTCGATTGTGTTTACACTTAAGAAAGTGATTTTTATTTTATTGCTGAAAATGATCAAAAGCAGGATAAGGTTACAAATGTGGCAACATTTGAAAATCAAAAAAAGAGTTTTCCAACAGTTCAAGCTTTATTGTCAAGAGGTTTTGTTACAACAAAGAAATAATCTGACAAAAACTAGTGTCCTCACTTTTTGTGCTAAGTCTATATCAACAGTAAACGTGTGTGCATTGCAACAATCTAAAATCCAAAGGCCTTTTCTTTACAATGCCAAAATCCAGATTTGCATAAAGATATCATCATCCCTGCAGCTGATTTACCTAGCAGTAGTGCAACTCTTCTTATTTTTCAGGAGTCCACTAAAAGCTTCATGTAAGCCAGTGTTGGGTTTTCTGTCCACTGTTATACACCTTTGGGTTTTTACATTATCTTTCCGATGTCATCAGACATGGAGCGTTATACACCCAGCCAGTAAATTTGATAGGTCAAGAAGACATTCAAACCAGAGAGAGGAGTCTTGTAAAATACAGCTATCTGTGTTTTATTGGATGCTTTAGAGAACTAGGGTGTATTTCATTATCATTTTTACCATATCCTGCTTTTTTTTTTACTGCCATGTACATTTAATCTTCCTCCTGAGAAGCCTTCAAAAAAGGACACGTGCTGCTAACTGTTGCATAAAAGCCATAAAACCCAGAAGGGCATGCTCCGACGCTGCTGTGGGTACTCTGCTGCTCCCGACAGTACGTGTATGTCTCTAAATCACTGTCATACTCTTAATCACAGTAAGGAATGCCCTCTCAGGTATTATTACAGTAATAACCCACAACAGGCTGTGGTATATTGAAATCATATTTCAGTTCAAGTGTGCCAGCTGCTTGATGGAAGAAAGCTCCAAACTGTTTGTGCATATTATCTCAACTTCTCATTGTGCTTCGCCAGTTTATGAAACAAGATATATATATATGGCAAACGCACTTCTAAACAGGACAAGTTATGACACTGCACCACTGCCTCGCCTCTGATAGATTTTTCCATGCAGCGGGGCCCAGAGCTGGTTATTGGTTTTATAAAATGGGTGTATATGTCGGTGTCTATGCCCCGCCATCCGTCATGTTGCTGTGGTTAACATGGCAGAAATCCCCATCTATGAGACACACACTAACGCAGTGCTCCCCTGCCTCTCGTAGCTCTGTGTACATCTGTCTGACCTGGTGAAGATTAGATTGAGGCACTCCAGGTAGAAAATCAGTGTGTGTATGTGCAAGTGTGAGAAAAAGAGAGAGCGAGGGAGCTGTCAGGGGAACTCGGTTGATTTAATCTCTGCTCTCCTCCCTGCAGAAAGAGAGGAGATGTGGCGCACACGTCTGCCCACACACATATACAAGGGCCATATTTGGAAATAAAAAGAGCGATTTGCATGTGATTTTTAAAGTTGAAACATTCCAGAGAAACATAGTCTGTGTTCACAAATATACAAACTCACACATAAACAGTGAGGTTCTTGCCCTCAGGCTGAGGTGCCCCAACAGGAGACATTTCACTCTGCAGACAAACGAACACCTTCCTCATCCTCTTTCTCTCTCTCAGTAAAGCTGATCCAGTGTTTTCTCCCTCGGGTGAGATTCCTTCCTGCATCCCTCTTCCTGGCAATCTCTTTTACTCTCTCTCTATACACTAATATACCAATTTCCTACCTGCTCCACACCTGCTGTCTCAATCAGGCACACACTCACACAACACACAGACACACACACACATCACACACACAGACACACACGTGAAATGCTCTGTCAGTCCTTACGTAATTTTAATATCCCAACAAGTCTGCGCTGAGCTATCTCAGGATGTTCCTCCATAACACACACGTCTAAAATAAAACATATGCACTCAGCTTTTATCTTCATTAGAGGTAAAAGGTCTATGGTGTATTGTTTCATACATCAAATGAATACAAAGACGCGTATTTCACATCAGCACATTTTGGATTTTTATCACTTAAATCAATGCTTTACTGTTATACTGACAACATGACTTAGAGGCAGGAGGCAGCTATACACACCCCAGTTCTTATGAAGTTAAAAAGTAAAACATTACAATGATTAGCAAATTCCTTTCAATAAATAATGCACTAAAAACTGTCCTCATTCTGTGAAGGATATTACCATGTGGGCTCAGGGACACTTCAGAAACAACTCAATGTCAACAACACCTAGAAACGCCACTGGCTTCTCTGTGCCTGAGCTCATCTGAGATGGACTGACGCAAAGTGCAAAACTGTGCTGTGGTCTGATGAGTCCACATTTCAAAATGTTTTGTTGGAAATAATGAACGTCATGTCCCCCAGGCTAAAGAGGAAAATAACCTTTCTGACTGTTATCAGCAGAGTTCAAAGCCAGCATCAGTAATGGTATGGGGTTGTGTTTGTGCCCATGGCATGGGTATTTTGCACATCTGCAAAGACACCATTAATGCTGAAACATGCATACAGGCTTTGGAGCAACATTTGCTGCCATCCAAGTGACATCTTTTTTAGGGACGTCCCTGCATATTTAAGCAAGACAATGCCAAGCCACATTCTGAACATGTCACAACAGCGTGGCTTCATCGTAAAAGTGCAGGTACAAGACTGGCCGGCCTGCTGTCCAGACCTGTCTCCCATTGAAAATGTGTGGCACATTATAAAGCACAAAATACAACAATAGAGACCCTGGACTGCTGAGCAACTGAAGTTATACATCAAGCAAGAATTGGGAAAAATTCCACCTACAAGGCTTAAGCACTTAATGTCCTCAGTTTTGAAACATTTCGAGTGTAACAGGCCCCTGTCCGAGCTCTTTAGAACTTTCTGCAGGCATCAAATTCAATATATTAAAAATAATGAAGTTTATCAGTTTTAACATTAAGTATTTTCTCTTTGTAATGGATCAGTTGAATAAAGATTGAAAAGGATTTGCATATCATTACCTCCGCCAAGGAGGTTATGTTTTTGCCGGGGTCTGTCTGTTCGTCTGTTAGTCTGTTTGTCTGTTAGCAAGATTACGCAAAACCTACTGGATGGATTTACATGAAATTTTACCAGAGGTGGTTTGGTCCAAGGAAGAAGCCAATACATTTTGGTGTTGATCCAATCCAGATTGACGTCACAAAAAGCACATTGAAGTTTATAATGAAGTCCAATAACTTAACACGCAGAGTCAGGGTGTGCCGAACAGCCAATCAGCACTGAAGGCTGTGCATGCAGTTCTGCTCACAGACATAGCGGAGAGGAGGAAATGTTTTGCCAATGGAGAAAGCCCGGCGCTGTTCCTGGAGCCTTGGTTTCTAAGATAAATTAAGGCAGCAAACTCTCCCAAAATTGTAATAAACATCCCAGTCCTCTACAACTCACAACTACTAGTAACATTACGATGAGCCCATTAACGTTACAGAAACAAACGCGGCAGCTCTGCTCGCTCACTGTCCTTCAAGCCGTGCTGTTTAATCACTCGAAACAAGGCTGCTGATAATTTCAATATGGAAATAGTCGGTCATAGCAGAAGTCTGTGTGTGTGTGAGTGTAAAAACCTAACCCACAAATTCCACATAGAGCGAATGCTCCGCGAACCAAAGCGCGGTGGTTTTGCTCCGACCTACAAGCTGGTGACATCACCCACTGGAAGCGCCATGGCACGCACAACACCAACATCTGTACAAGCAGCAGCAAATTGGTTCAGTCAACAAGATACACGACCCACTACTAACTAGGTCACTCTATTGAATGATATTTATATCAACAATAATCACACTTCTGGCAAATTGATATTTTTCATTCCACAATGTACATATAAAATAAATATACGACTATAATGTTGGGTGGAAATCACAATTTAGGGGTGGAACTGAGCTGCTTGGTGGAGGTCTGCACTCTCTGAGGGCTTTTCTAGTTGTATTCTGTTTTATTACATTTTACTCAATATCCCAACGTCATTGGAATTAGGGTGTGTGCAATGAGAAATGTAAAGATGTGGAATTACAGAATGACTTATTGATATCCAATGATTCTCTGTTAATCTGACAACTTTTAAGATTTTTAGGGGTTTCAGTTTGGCTGTTTTTTCTCTTTAAGTAATCCAATAAATGTTAATTATTAATATTTGAGCTTTTCCAAAGAAACTGTCCTTTGTTGTGCTTTTACATTGTAATTGTGTACTGGTTGAAGTTAAACACAATTTACTTTTGGTCTGAATAAATCTGCTCATGTCTTGATGGTGAAAATAAGGAACTTCTGGAGGGAAGCAACAACAGTTTTGACTGAAGTGTCTAAAAGTTTCTTTAAACTGAAGTAAGATGCTCAAAAGTTTCTTACATTTCATCAGTGTGATAGCAGTAGGACTCTGCACAATCAACTGCTTGGGATGATTTTAGCAGAGGTGAAGAGGCAAAAGAATTGGCCAGAGTTTTTTTTTTTTTTTTTTTCATTTTAAATATGTGTTTTCAGTCACCTGAAATGCCATTTGTGTGTACTGGAGGCCAAAATGCACAGAAGAACCTCAGTTTTTAAAATACCCATCTACATATGTACATGGCCTTAGAGGCTACAATATGGTATAAAGTTTGACCTTTGACTTTCAAAATCCAATCAGTTCACCTTTAAGTCTAAGTAGGTTTGCTTGAAATTTGACAAAAAAAAAAAAAAAATAACAATAACAATAACAATAATTAAAAAAGATATATATAATACAATCAAGGCAAATTCAGCTCACTTCTTTTGAGGTCATGACCCAGCAATGAGCAATAAGCATACAATCTTGACCCTTGTCCTCCAACATTTACTAAGTTCATCTTTCAGTGAGGGCTGAAACTCAAACAAGAAAATTCCTCAAAGCAGTCTTGAGTTGGAACATTTAAAGTTGATGGATGAATTTGATGCAAAGAAACAAAGTGAAGATGAATTATCAGAGTTACAGAGTTAATAGAACAGGGTGGATCTTTGAAGGTTTAAGAATACCTCTCATAGAGTTCCTAAGAAATCACACACAAGAATAACCTTCAGAGATGTACAGTGTTTCATGCAGACAGACGGACATTCAAAAACAGAAACAAACAAAAAAAAAAACAGAACATTCAGCCCTGAATATTGCTGCTGCAGAATCATTAAAATGTTTGGTTAAACAAATTTTATTAGTCATTATTTTGTAGACTAGCTACCATCCCTACCATTTGGAGGTGCTGCACAATAACAGCCAAAATTCTATTTGATAATTTTGGTTTCAATCCTTTTACTGCATTGAGGTACATCATGCTATGACACGATGTCATTTGCTGTTTCCTGTTTTGAAAAAAGAAAGTTGGTGACATATTACCATTTAATTTAAATTTGATATTGTAATAATCATGCATGACCGTGTGTTTAGTCGTTCGTTGTGCAGCAGGAAATATCTCAGCTAACTGACCTGTCACTCCTCTTTGTGTGGCGTTAACAGGGAAAGTCTGATGATTGGTACTTCCTCCCTCAGGGTCGCCGTTAAGCTCAGAGGTGCTGACTGTAATGAACATGGCTCCATCATGATGGGATTATGGATGAAGGACAAAGTTGGTAATGTAACATGGTTGGATTGCGCGCCTATAGCCCCATTCTGACAGGATTACTGTCTCCAGGGCAGATGGGTGGAGATTTTAATATTCCATGTGCTGCTCTACGGACCCCTCTAATCCCATCATGAATTTCCATGTGAGTTTACAATGATAGCTGAATTATGTACTTTTTATTTATTTAATTTTTAAGGGATTCAGGCCCTGTGCAGATATAAACCTTTTGTTTAATCCTTTGTGGCTGTCAGGTTATTTTTATACAAAGTTTTTGCCCATCTTAAAAATTCAAGATTCTTTACAGACTCGTCTGCTTTGGGGCACCACTTCCCATTAGAAAACTCTTCTGTTGTAATGTCAGCTAATGCTTCCTGAGCAATCATCTGATTTTATGTGAAGTATACCGTGGAGAGGGTCATATATTATTGTGATTTTAAACTCTTGAAATACTCAAAGCCATGAGTCCAGTTACTGAAGACCACAGCCAAAGTTTATCACCCACATCCTCCAGGAATATTCACCTCATCAGAGTGGGGCTCATGATTTTTATTGCATCCATAAATTTCTGCAAGGGAGTGTTTGCTGGATACTTTTACCTGCAGACTGTAAGAAATGTATGAATAAAATGTTCAGATTAAACTGGTGGTGCTACATTAAATGCAAGAGGATGCTCAAGTCCAGGTTATCTTTTCTCTCACAACTATTCCTAAAGGCAAAATATATTGAATTTTGGCTCTACAGTGTCTAAAATAGGCTGAAAAAAAAATAATCAGACTTCAGTATATTGTCCATTAATTATTATTTATTAACTGTAATAAATAATAATATGAATAATGCATGTATTCATGAAAAATATCAGTAATACATACACATAACAGCGAATTCTAATAGCTGACTTAATATGTTCATTATGTTGTTAATGCATTGACCAAAGTGTTTCAGTCATCACATCCATGAGTGATGGATGGAGTGAGTCATGCTGATGAGTTCCTTAAAGGAAAGTCTATCAAAAGAGCACGGCCAAAAACAGACCTTTTTTTTAACTGCAAGAGTTGTTATGGCTTCTTCACTGTTACTTATTCATAACTCCATTATGTTGATGGACCTGCAAATGAAGTAAGAAAGTTTTGGTCATTAACACAATCAAATAGAAGCTCAGAGACCACTTTCCCCCACACGAAGGTCTTTCTGCAATTCTTAGCTGATATATTTTGGAAAATGAGGAAGACTGCAACCTTAAAAAAATCTTATGCACACACAAAGATATGTATACATATATGTATATATAGACACACACACACGTATATATATATATATATATATATATATATATATATATATATATATATATATATATATATATCTTGTCCTCACAAACAATGAAAAATGAGCTACAATCCTAAATTACATTAAGAACCTGTTTTCTTGATCATTAATACTGACGACACACTCTCATAAAGTCCTTTGAATTTCTCCTAAAGTCCAGAATACATCGGCATTCTTTAGAAACAGCCAAACTGTTTCCATGCAGGGGTTTGCAATGGAGGAAAAAATGTTTTAATTTAGTATTATTCAGCATTCAAAAAATCATTTTAAGTATTATTCCTACTACAGTTTTACAGTCTCTACATTTTTACCTCCGCCGAGGAGGTTATGTTTTTGCCAGGGTCTGTCTGATTGTCTTTTTGTCTGTTAGCAAGGTTATGGAAAGACTACTGGATGGATTTACATGAACATTTTGCCAGAGGTGTAGTTTGGTCCAAGGAAGAAGCCATTAAATTTAAGTGGTGATGCAGATATTGGTCTGGATTCAAAAACTTCCCAGAATTTAAAAAAAGATCCCATAGGTTAACATTGTGCAGAATTTAAAAAAATCATATCTCTGCTATTTCTCAACGGATTGGCTTCTAATTTTACAGGATAATATGGGGTTCATGTCTCTATCCTTAAGACAAATTTCATCTGGATCCAATCCAGATTGATGTCACAAAACATTGAACTTTATAATGGGAATTCCTGTTGGCGACATTCAATAATTCATTAGAAAATCTAAATATTAAGTGATGCTCCCAAAACTTGTTGTGTTCATACAGGATAACATCTTCCATGTATGTGCTGAGTTTGGTCTGGATCCTGGCACTATTCTGGATCTGGTGATCCAGAATTGTATCTTTTACGGGGGTTGTGGAAAAGCCACTGCTGGAACAGAGCTGCTTGGCGGAGGTCTGCGCTCTCTGAGTGCTTTTCTAGTTTTCAGAATGTTTCTCTTAAAACTTTGTTTTTCCTTGTTTTTTTTTTTTCTCTGGATTTGTTTGTGCTCCTCTTTTTTCTTAATTGGGGGAGATGTCTCATGATGCAATGCAATCTTTCCTTTGAAGAGCGAAATGCAAGATAATAATAACCTATGTGGCATTATTTAGAAAGTGTACGCTTTTGTCATATTTTTATTGAAAAGTTTAGAAAATATTTGATGTTTTCATAAGCTGAAATTTCCATATAACTGGAGTGAATAGACATTATTTTATGTACAACAAAGACCCCATCATTTGTCTGTTTGGCAAACATTTACTGACAGATATTTGTTTTTTATGACACATCAGTGAGAAAGTCCCTAAGCTCTTAGCACCTTCGTACTGATAGCTGGATCATGGGGTGTCGTCTGACTTCCACAATTACACATGACCAGGTATTAGCAAAATAGTGTCAATGTATTTATTTACCTGCATCCACTAATCCATCATGCACATGCAAGCATTCATCCATGTAACATCGTGGGACTGTATTCTCTTTTAGATATGCAGTAGCTGTAACAATTTATTGCAGAAGTTGTGCAAGTTTTTTTTTTTCTTTTAGATAAAAGTCCAAAAAATTATCATTCAAGGTCATGAAGTAAGATTTGTAACAACTCTTATTTTAGTTGACAAACCTTTAAAAACAAGCTGATTAACTCAGTGTCAGCTCATTCACTGAAGATTAAACTAGAGATTTCTTCTCAACTTACAATGTTTAGTCTACTGATTAGGCCAGGAAAATGATTATTACTGCCTCATATTCTATCAGAGGTTAACATGTTTTTGAGTGAGTATATTACCTCTGTTAAATAATGTTCTTATGAAAGTGCTGAAATGAAAAGATGTTATAATCACAGTGATTTTTTATATTCATTTCTAAGCTTCAGTTTTATATTGATTACATAAAAGTAAATTTCCTCTTGAAATGTAAATGAAGGCTAGAAGTGACAGTGTTATAACTTTGACACCTACATTGCCACTTTGAGACAAAGAGATAAAAAAAAAATCATGTCACAAAATAAAATCACTTTGTGACATTATTTTGTTAGTGGAAGGTTTGTTTTGTGTTTCCATTGTGCCATAAAAAAACATAAAATACATATAAGCACATTGGTGATAACTTGGACTTCTAACAAAGGTGTTTAAGGCTCCATATCAGGCAAGAAATCATAACACAGCATGTAAATGCACACATACTCTTCCTTCAAAAGTTTTTTTCCGGAGTTTTTCAGAATGCAAAATATCGAACACGTATGTGTTTATATGGAACAATAGAAAAGGGGGACTGCTAAAGTGATGGTGCAGAGGATCCACATTTTTACATTATAGATGTTATTTAGTGAGCAGTAAAAAACAGGGCTCTGTTTTTTACTGCCATAGTTTTTTAGTCCATAAGACTTGAAGTGTATAATGCATTTACATAAAACTTACTAGCAAATGCCTGTTGACTGAGACTGGGGTATGCACATGTAAGGAGTTTTCAAAGCATTCTGTTCTACCAGAATACACAGACAGAAATGTGTCCATTGTTAAAAAGTCAGTACACAAAACACAGTTATCATGCAACTAAGACAAAACACAACAAAGTTTACTGTTTTAAGTAAAAATACTGTGTGTCAACAGGGCCTGAATCAACCTGTTGTGAGCAGGGCTGAAACAGAGGGGTTAATAAGCATACCACAACCCAACTCACAGGTAGATTTTCAGGCAGGGAACTCAGATGTATCATCTGGTAACATTTGGGATAAAAGTCTTTGAATAGATACAGTTATTTGTGTTTGCTTTTGATTGCCTTAAATTCATAATCATGAATGGAATTTATATTTCAGCATTTGCTCTGACATATTTCTCTAAAACATCTGTCAGTTTCATTATATTAATAAGCTTGCAGTGCACCTGGATCAATGTCTGTAACCAGGCAGATCCGTCTTGCAAAGCTCCAAGCTAGAACAGCTAGCTTGCTCTGCAGAGGCACTGCTAAATCAACCTCCCCTAAGAAGACAGAAGCAGGAGATACAAGCGTGGCGACAGCTAGAAGTGACTGCAGGCCTGTAAACAATAGCTGCTCATGTAGAGGTTAGCAGAGACACTACCTGCTCTACCAGTAACTTTATCAAAACTGGGTGACTTGTCTTCATTAAATTATAAACAATGAACAACACTGAAAGTATTACTCAATGTGAAATAGAGTTTTTCTCATCTACTTCTTAAACAAATAACTGGCATTATATAGTTAAATCTGCCAGCAAGAATGCCAAGGGTTGCAAAATTTCAGGAATTTTCAAAGTTGGAAAGTTTCCATGGGAATTAACAAAAATGTATTTCTAGTCATGGGAATCAATAGGAAAAATCTTTTAAAAAATATTTGGAATTTGCTAAATTGAAGGTTGGCCCCTGACAGGGATTCTAAATATAGTTGGAGAAAATAGATTTTAGCATAATCTTGACTAAAACAACCGGATTCCATTCAAATATACTTGATAATATCTATGCTATTTCTTAATCACATGTGCTTAGCACACTGCTTACTGCAGGAGTACTGAGGCTAGTGATTGTTTAATGAAATAATTAAAAGTTGATAAAATTCCATGAGAAAATAAAACTGCTGAAATGTAATGTTTGTTAATTATAGTATTTGGCATGAATGTCAGTCTATGACAAAACAACGTCTTTATATTTATGTTTGGATTTGATGCAGTTTATTTGAATTACATACAATTCCAGGTTTATTACCAGATATTACCACAATTCCCACACAAAGTTTCCAATTTTAAAAATTTCCCAAATTCCCATAATAACTTCCCATGGAAAGTTTCTGGGAAATTCTGGAAATTTACTGAGAAATGTACTGCCTCTTTGCAGTCCTACTTAAGAGCACGGATCAGCCTACTACATCATCTGATTGGCCTTTAGTAAATTTGATTGACAGAACGATTGTCTGATCACCTTCTGAATATGTTTTTGAGAGGTCCTGCCCTCCCCAAACACTTCCTATGAGGCTGTTGCCCTGAATAACCAGTAAAATATAATTCCTATGTATTGTCCATCTGGTGTATGAGGTTATAAAGTACATCACTATGGTGGATTTTAAAGGAAGTACAGCAAAGTTGGCATTTTTGTCTGTTTTTCCCTTATTTGCATTTGAAAATCATTAACTCTGTCTTTATTACATCACCTAGAAATAATTATTTTAAGTGTACAATTTTCCACCAATAATCCTATACATCATTAAAGGAATACCAGAGGGAGTAACACCTCTGAATGTGATTTACAGACTTGAGGTTATATAAAGACTGTGTGCGGCATTACATACTGTACAGTGGGTTGGCGGAGATTGCTCTAAATTGGCATGAAATGAGGAAGGCGTGAAATGTGTCATGAGCACTGTGGAGCAGCCGTAATTCCCAAGGCAGAAACTGGCAGCACTAGCAGAGACTCCTACAGACGTTGGCGATCACTTAAAATGAAATGGTTTTCAACACAAGCAGTTGGTTTTTACAGAGTTGTAGTTTCTTAACTCGTATGCTAACAGCAGTCACCACCTATTAGAATTTAAATGTACCCTCTTCTCATTCATTTCTTTTCTACTATTCATTGGCATTTTCTCATCTTTGGCTTTGCTTTACTCAGATCTTTCTTTCTGTCTTGCCTGCAGTCTTTTTGAAATTTTCTCTTTCAGTGATTGTTCTGGATGGAAAGTCAGAGATGTAAGAATGAAATCAACCAGCTTTTGCTCTGTGTGTATGTGAATATGTGTGCTGGGGTTGTGTGTCTGTGCACATGCGTGAGCGAGCGAATGAGCAGAGCTGTTAAAGTGAGATTGATCCATTGGCTCCAGCTGAGAGGAGTTGAGAGGTTGGCCGGGTTTAATTCCTTGCAGTTCCCCCCCCTTCAAGAAACGCAGACAGGTTGGCCGAGTTTCTGTTGCAACAGACTGTTAGCTGCTCACAAAGACGAGTGGAGAGTTCGGCCAGGTTTCAATCCTTAAAGTTTATCCCTCTTTTATCAGGCATACTTTGGCAGTGTTTCAAATCCCAGCAGAGGGGCAGCCCAGCTGGCCTGTTTTCAAAATTATTGCTCCTTTCATTACAGAGGGACGTGGAGGTCGACTGAATTTCCTTTTTGTACCTGCTTCCTCTTCTGTCTGCACTTGACTCTGCCTATAGTCATCACTTATCTCTTCAAGAAGCCAAATCTGCTCATTTCTTCACTTCTCTCAGCTTAATTAAACAGCATCCTGGCCATCTACGCTGTTACACTAAACTGAGATGTAACAACAATAAACTGTAGTCTAGCAATCCAACAGAAAGTCACTTTTGATCCATAAATGAGAGTTGAATGGGTTTACAGCTGTCAAATTGAATGTGTGAGGAATCAATCAAAGACTAGAGCCTGTAGCCTATGATCAAGATGTCAAATTAAAGTCCAACATGTGCCAGTCTTTGCACCTAAAATCGTCTCTATGCCCAGATTACTTTGTGGTGTTTAAAGAAGACAGAGGGCCACCAGAAAAAAAAAAATGTCATTGTTAGAAGTGAGGTGACATAGTACTAAACGGAAAGAGATCTTTTGAAGTGGCGACCAGGGGCTATGAATGCATCAGTTAAAAGCAAAACTTTTGACATGACCACCTTTGATAGTAAGAGAGACTTGACTTTGATTTTTCTATTATGTCTTGTTTGACTTCCCAGGTCCATTGTCTTAGTGTAACCTACATTCTGATTTACCAGTCAAAGGATTCTGATTTAGGCCAGGCTTAGATAAACTGTATGGCTGCATATTACACACTACTATTACTATGCAGTATGCAGAATGTACTGCATACTGCCCACTGCATTTGATAGAAGTATGTAGTATGAAATGCCTAATGGCTGTTTTTTGTAGCATGCTACACCCAGGAGAGCTGATCATGCTTCTTCTTCCTTTTTTTTTTTTTTTTTTTTCTTTTATCGGCAGGTGGCAAATGTTAAATATAGCTCATTACTGCGACCTCATGTGCTAAAGTTTATACTAGAACAACTATTTCCACAAAGTACAAACTATATGAAATACAAATAAATGTTTGTACTTTATATGTAAAGGCAACCTCAGCGCAAATTCTGATGAGTTGTTTCTGTCCACTGCCCTCTCAAAAGATGGACGTCCCTTTTAAAGTCCAAATTAAGTCCACACAGCAGATTTGAACATCAACTGTGAATTCTTTGCATCACTCTCTCCCCTATGCAGCCATGACTGGTTACTCTCCAGCACAATGAACCTCACCCGTCTGACCTGGCTTTGTAACATCATCATGTGGACTTAACCAGTGATTGATTTTGTTCCTTCCAAACCAAAAGCCTCATTAATCATTGAAAATTGATACATTTAAAAGATATCAATACATCGCAGCCATAAATCAATTTAACATGGTCACACCAAAGTATTGCAGTACCATCGTGTCTTGCTTTTTTCTCTCATCTCTACCCAAATACTGAGTGGATGTTTTTTTTCCCTGGTTTGCTTGCATTGCATTTTGTAAATAAAGAAAATCATCAGTTAAGATTCATGGTTTGAAAAGCTTACCTATTGTCATTTTTTTAAACTAAATTAAAAACCCTGGACGTTTTGCAAACCAATCAGAACCATAACTTTTAAGAATTGTTCTGTTCTGACTTTATTTGCTGTTAAAAATTCATTACAAGTCAACATAATGAAACAAGCAAAAAGAGAGCAGGCTTTTCTGAAAATTAGGAAAAATCTATTGGAATTAAAAAGCAGAAAAAGCCTTTGAAGATGAGATTCAAATATAATGAAGAGGGGATTGTTTGCCTCTAATAAAAATGTTCTCGTATTCTTGAATTTCACCACCATTGAGTGTCCAATTGAAAGTCTGTCTTGAAGTACAATAAGAGTAGAGTATAATGACATCAAAGTGTGGTTAAGTGCTTTTGTAGGAACTTGTAAAGGCAAAGAGAGAATGTAGAAGGCAAGAGATGGAGATGACAGGAACAAAGACAAATGGAAATATTAACACAATTCATACTTAATGAGTCGGAATAAAGAGAATAGAAGCTAGCTTTTAATAATGAAAATGTCCCTGTTCATCTTCTCTACATTATCAGCTCCAAGCTGTAAGACTCACAGTCCACACTACCATCCACACATTGATTTAGAGAGACAGATTCATGCACATTGAGAGCTGTTTGCCTTCCGTACAGAGAAGCAAACACACACATATACATACAGCTGTTAGCCCTCTGGCTTATCTTAGTGTCTACATACATAATACTACCCACCACCACCCAGACTTTGCACATTGTGTCAGTCTGTCTCACACACACACACACACCCACACACACACTTTGTCTGACAGATGAGCAGCCCATTTGCCTCTCCTCTCCCTCATTTCCTCTTTGGGAGGAAATACAATAAGTGCTCACTGCCATCTTGTCCAATAGACTTTTAATGGACTAGTTAATTGTGAGATAATTAAATAGAATTTATCAAAAGGGAACTTGCTCTACTTGAGCTTTAGGCACAATCATATTATTGCCGAGGATCAGTCTTGGGTCCTGAGGCTCGTTACACATCATGTCGTGCACACATGAAATGACTGAGGTGTCACGCTGCATCTCCTTTGTGTCTCTCCACACTTGAGCCTAATAAAGCAGAAATGGAGGCCAGGCTTTTACTGACACTTATTAAAATCGACCAACCGCAGTGTCTTAGTAAGAAACAGTGATTTAATTTATGTCTGTTTCTTTCTCAGGGCATTGGAGACAAAAACAGTTTTCTCAGAAACATGCAAATACAAATAAACTAAATGGGAGCAACTTTGGGCAATCTTTAAGCAGTATGATAATAGTGTTAAAACTTTAGGAGGAAAGATGCAGTAGATGTCACATCTCAGTACTAGTCCTTCAAACAACCAAAACAATAACAGGCTGCCCCCCATTGAACTACTTTACCCTGCTCCAGCATTCATCTCTCAGTGTTCCAACCACAAGGCTTTGAAAACTCATCCATGGCTTTTGCTTAATAAAAATGCCATCTCATCCAAGAAACAGACAAAAGAGGAAAGGTGAGGCTACAAAATACAGTAACATGTATCCTTCTTCAAATCAAATTGGACATGTTTTAAAACCCTCAAAAAAGTTTGGAAAAGTTATCTCAGTCGATTATTTCTCCCCTGTAATAACATGAATTGGTATCATATTTTATATATTTGGAAAGCCTGACTGGTCACCTTGACAAAAAGGTACAGCTTGTAAGGATCGTGCATTTGTGGAATGAACAACACAGTTTAACTTGTGGGTAGTGCCCCCTCAAAAATGTGCCAATATCCCTTCCTCAGTGAAGTGAGGAACAGGTCTTCATGGAGTGTCCCACAGAACTTGATCCTAAGTTTGGAAATGGTACCAGGGCTGAGGCTATATTGCTGCCACTGTCTTAATTATCCATGTTACATTTACCAATATGTAAATGGAAACAACATTTTTATGTTATCCTCAAACCAGATTATTTTCTCTTAATGTTTACAATCACTTTTGATGTCTAAAGTGGGGTTCACACCACACAACAATCGGCCTGACTTTTGGTTTGGATCCCCGTGTCAAAGCAAAGTTAAAAAAGGCCCAATCATCTGCTGGTCCTAAAGATTATCTGACATGATTATTCTGAAGTGTGAGGTTTGTTAAAAGTCATTCTATCCTCTTGGAAGAGGATCAAGGATGCCCTGGCTTGAGATTATAACTACTGAACATGTTCAGTAGTTATAATCTGAAATCCTCATGTGTGGAGTGCACCGAGGACAGCCAAACATGTCCTGTGAGTTTTGTCACATGGAATTAGACAAAGCCAGTGAGAGAGCAAGATGGCTGAAGCAGGAAGCAAATATAGCCATGGTAATAACAGTAAAAACGAAGCACAAACCAACTTCTTGATCTGCGGCAAAACGTGTTGCAGTGTAACCTGTAAATTATAAATGACAAACTGATAAAGAGAGGAGCTAGACTGAATCACAACCACCAAGGGTGTTATAGGAAGCTAACTGCTAGCTAACAATTAGGTTAGGAATTCCCCATGACGTTGTCCCTTAAGCTTGTTTACGTCAAAGTTGCATTTGATCACACAAGATTATAAGATGTGAGAGTCGAACAAAACTGATACATTATTTGCCCTCATGTGTGGGGTCTCTCATAGTGTCACAATCTGCTAAGATTTTCTTAAATCTTTTGTAAAAATATCTAAAGATCTAAAAAGGACCAGCAACCATTTTTATGTGTGTACCAGGTCTAAACCTCCAGATACTGTGACTTTTGACAGCTACTGTGTAAGCTCAAATACTCGCCAAACATCCAGGAACAAAAGCTACTTTTTTTTCTTGAATATAAGAGTTTGCGGTTGTTATCTGATTTGTAAGATGTTGAAAACGAATGTATTCCTCACTTTAAAAAGTAAGGAGCAATTTGATAAAACTGCCCAGGGCTTTGGGAAATTATGAAAAGAATGGTGTTATTTTATGGATGATTAATCCTTTAAGTAGGGAATAATTGAAAGATTAATGGATAATAAAACAATCATTAGCTGCAAACGTACAGCTTGTTCATCCAAGCCCTCCCTTCTGCCAATTTTCTTTTGTTTTTGTCCCAGCCTTTCCATCTCTATTTATGATTCTTCAAATGTGTGCAACCATTATTTTGATGACTGTTTACCCCCTTAATCAAACCATAAAATAACCTCCCCATGAGGTTAGTTTCAGTAATTATCTGCTCCGTTTTGGTGCGTATGTAATGAAATCAAATCTAGTCATTTGTATGTAATTAATGTTGAGCTGCTACATCCTATAAAAAAGACTGTTTACATTTTGTTGCTTTCATCTGTTTCCACTGACTAATAAGATGCTCCAGAAATGTCTATGTTTGTTTACCACCCATGTCAGAGAGAAAGAGACATCTCACACACTCACTGATGCATTCATAGATAGAAACTCACACACACACATGCACATACACACACCCACACACACACAGGGGAATTTGCTGCAATGTAAATTTGTGTCATGTGTCCTCTTCTCCCAAAATGAAATAACCTGTGTAGACAAATACAACATATCTATCTTGTTGCAAACAGAATATTTCACACAAACACCAACACACACACTGACACACAAGATGATCAGCAGGCTGTGTGCATCATCTGGTAAACTGCACTCTGATATAATTAAACAAAGAAAATGTTAAAATTGATGCATTTTTCCTTAATTGTCAGTCCTTCCTTACTGTACACTGATGAGAATATCACTGTAATTTCACAGTAGATACTGTTAAATCACAGTGTGGTAAAAGCGCAGTAAATTGTTGTGAATCCAGTTATTTGAAAGCATTTGTGATTTTACTGTGATTCAGAAATTATACTGTAAAATCACAGCAATGTGCCATAAAATTACAACACAGTACTGTGGATTTACGAAACTTTACTGTGAATTTACAACACTTTCATTTTACTGTACCTTGAACCTAAAAATCCATTGGTTCAAATATTTTAGCTGATGGATTTTCCTTTGATAGTAAACCCTGCACCATATACACTGTTGAAAATATCTATAATTTTGCAGTAAAATACTAACTGGTAATTGCAATGATTTCACAGTAAGGTTTAGCTGTCCACAGTAAAAAAGATGAAAATAAACATTAAAGTTGTTGTGTTTTTAAAGAAACCCTCAGGTTTTTGTGTTTTTAAAGAAACCCTCACACATAAATGCTGTAAAATTACAATGTTTCAAAAGCACAGTAAATTGTTGTAAATGCACAGTCATATGAAAGCATGCACAATACTGTGATTTTACAACATTTAGCTGTTATTTTACAGTAACCCAGAAATAATATTACTGTATTATGCTGTAAATTTACTGCAGAGTACTGTGGATTTACAATAATTTACTATAAATTTACATCACATTATTGTAAATTGATCTAAACATGCATGGCTGTAAAATCCCACTGTTTTTTGGTTGGGAAAAGACAGTACTATGCTGTCTAGAGCTCACAATAGTTGCTATTAATTTAACATCACTACTGCATAATCACAGCAACTCAGTAGCCAATTAATTCTTGTGAATTAACAGTATACATGCCAAAATAAAAAACTGTAACCTTACAAACATTTTGTTCATTCTGTATCACAAAAGCCTAATTACAATAATATACTGTGGAAATTTACTGTAGAGACCTCTGAAAACCTGGTGATTTTTAACAGTGTAGGTAATATAATATTTTAAGTGAGACTTTGAAAAGAAAAGGTAAGCAGACCAACTTGTTAAGGACATTTCCTTCATGACACACACACACACTTACAAAGTGACACAGTCAGGTATGGAGAAACAGTGTAAACAATCATTGATATTTTGCCAGGGGCAAAATTATTTCCTAGTTCAGTGCTGTTCTTTCATGAACGAACTCAAAACAATGTCAAGACCGGACTTCCTGACATTTTCAGAAAATTCCAGGATGACATTTGTGAAAACCAGCAAGGGGAGGCGGAGGAGAAGAGTGTTTTTAAAAGGGCATTAAAACAACAGAGGAGGACTTTTGGGTGAAAAGTCAGGTAAACAGGAGTAAACTGTAGAGCAGCAAAAAAGCTAAAGGGCACAGAGCGCTAACAGAGACAAATCCGTCCATATTATCACTTTATTCTTTTTTTCCAAAAAATGTGTAGCTTTTGGCCTTTTCTTGTTCTTTGTAGCTTCGTATTTCTGCACATCCTCCCTTTGGCATAAAGAGGAGATCTTGAAATAAATTTAAAACTCAAACCAGGGGACCCCTAATAATTGCATGGGGTTATCTTGCTAGGATGATTAGGATCCTCGCCCAAAGGGAAAGGACCTCTCTAGCTGAAGCTAGCTGAAGCTGTTGTTTCTGTAGCGTTTCTTTCTTTCTTTCTTCTTATTACACCCACCAGCTCTTTAAACCTTAATTTGACCCCCTAAACATGCTTAAAAACTCACCAAAACTGGCAAATTAACCCCCAACAAGCCAAAATGAGCTCTCTAGCGCCCCCTAGGCACTCTAAGAAGGCCCTCATGGCCAGCAGGAATGTCGTAGAGAGATCAAACCAACGGCTAAAGGATCGGCTCATTAAGACGCACAAATCACGCACTGACACCCTGACCTATCTCAAACAGGAAGGCGGCAATTTGGATTTCAAAATAAGAGCTCACCGATTATCCACACTTCATACCATTTGACACCCCTAACAAGCTCACAGCCATGCCAAAGTTGACACACACGCCAGATCGGGTACAAAATTTCAGAAAATGAAAAAATTAACCCAAAACATGCCAAAATGGGCTCTCTAGTGCCACCTAGGTACAAAAAGGTGCACATAAGTGGTCGTCATGGCAACAAGGAATGTTGTAGAGAGATCAAACCAATGTCAAAACGTTTGTCTCATCGAGACCCAAAAATCACACACTGACACCCCTGACCTATCTCAAACAGGAAGCCAGAAATTTGCCTTTCAAAATAAAATTACAGTTCTCAGAAAAAAAATATCTCCTCTGAGGCCATAAATGGTATCAGCTTGAAAAGCAGACAGATGACAGAGGAGGCCATGATGATCAAAAGTTCTGAAGGAATTTGTTGTTTCTCAAACGGTTTCCGAATGACAAGCCCTCAGAGTTGGTGAACCCCGATGCAGCCCTCCCAGCTCCTCCCATTCAAATGAATGGGGTAAGAAAATACAGCTTCAGACAACCTGTGGAATTTCTTTCTCTACAGGAAATAAAAGTCCTACAGCATTAAAAATTACATGGATGGATTCCTGACAAAATTTCCGTATATAATTTTTAGAGACATTTGGTCAAAATTGTGGCATTGGTGAGGATATGTTTCAACAGATTTGGTTGCTGTGCTGCTCAGCTGCCCAATCTGAATCTGGATGAGGGCAGCAGATGATGTCATTCACTCACTGATTGACAGGTCAGTGCAGCTGGTCATGTGACTCACTGAAGGCAGGAAAATGGAGTGTGTAATACACACCCATTATAAAGTCTGAGGAGGAGCAAGAAACACATCACTTCAACTGTAATATCTCTAAAACACTAACAGATACGTAACATGTAAAACTCAGATCTGTACCTAAATGTCCTCCCAAAGGGAGGACCAACCTTGAGGAGTAAAAAAAAAAAAAACCTCGGAAACTTGCAGATGATGTCATTCACTCACTGATTGACAGGTCAGTGCAGCTGGTTATGTGACTCACTTAAGGCGGGAAAGTGGAGTGTGTAATGCACACCCATTATAAAGACTGAGGCTCCTGACAGAGGTGCAGAAACATACATCAGTCTATCTTTGAGCAGGTCAAAGGGTCAAAAAGGGATGAAACCCTCAAAAAGGAGGTCAAACGGGCATGAAGGATGTGTGACAGAGCGAAGACCCGTCCAATGCTGCTTGCAGCTTTAATTAATATTAATACTCCAGCAGTGCTGCTGTACGAGACTTTCAAGTGGATGATAAGGGATAGAAAGAGCAACCTGAAATCTGGAGGGTAAGTGGTGAAGTTTGACAACTGAAAGCAAATCAGGTGTTGATATTTTAGTATGACCGCTGTCTGTCATATACTGTAGGTTTGACAAATCCTTTTTTTGTAGAATTGCTGTATTGTTGTATCCTTTGTAACATTATGTGGCAGGAGTGGGCAATCGGTGGCCTAGGGTACATATGCAGCCCCTCTCCTAAATGAAGCTTTAATGGAATTGTCAGATATTAAGGATATTAGAAACTTAGAGAAAAAAGGACAAAATCTGCAAAAAAAATAAATAAATAAAAAATAAATAAATAAATACAAAAGCAAAAAGTGACATTTTTTGATTCATGCATGTTTAGTTATTTGCAAGAATGCAACTTCTTCACATGCATCACAAAACCCATTGTCAAAAAAACAACCTATACATGAATGAGTAAATACATTACTAAAATCAGTTATTTAATTTGGAAATAATTCACAATAGCACAGTGAATGTACATGTGCAAATAAAATTATTTTTTGTTTGAATTAAGATTATAATTAAATGAATTTTTTTGTGAAACATTAAATGTCTTTGCTTTTGTAATCAGTTGAGATGATCACCTCTGAATAATGTGTTTATTTATTTACTTTATAAAATCGGCTCTTTTTTTTAATGGGAAAATCATCTTTATGTTAAGAGACACGATTTTGCATCACTGCAGCCTCAGAATTATAAGCTGACAAATGATTACCATTCTTTTGATGTGTTTTTATCATTATTATTACTATTTTCAAAAGTAGAAAAACATTAAAATTGCGGGGCATGAATATCTTTTTTATTTAGATTGGATTGCCAAAAGTTTTGCTATTGTATTTTTTCACTTATGGGACAGTTATATCACTGATCCAGGTTAAAAACACATTATTATTCATTCATTTTATATACCACTTATCCCTTTTGGGGTCGCCGAGAGGCCGGAGCCTATCCCAGCTGTCAACCATTCACACTCACACTCATACCTAAGGGCAATTTAGAGTTACCAATCAACCTAATGAGCATGTTTTTGGACTGTGGGAGGAAGCCGGAGTGCCCGGAGAGAACCCACACATGCATGGGAAGAACATGCAAACTTCACACATAAAGGCCCTGCCCGACCCGGTAATCGAACCAGCAACCTTCTTGCTGTTCCATGCAAGCAGTCACTTCCTGCTGTCATCTTGCTTGTAGCTCCCACCTCTCCCTGCTCCAAAGAACGCTGGTTGGGCCATCCCACGTCTGACTGAGGACAATTATTGTAGACTGTAGTTTGGCCATATGGATCTGTCTGATTACAGACATTGAATCAGGTAGATTTAGCTTCTCCACAAGGTCAGAATAGGGCAGTTTTCCACATTTTCACTGATAACTTGATGAACAATGTCAGGTTAATGCCTTGGCGGAGACTTTTGCTCTATGAGCACTTCTAATCTTATAATTATTGCCTATACTATTACATGCTTGATCAAATAGCTAATCAGCTCATCACACTGTTTCCTTTTTGCATGATATAAGAAATTGTACCGATACTTTTAAAATGTAGATGTTTAAAGTAAGTCTTTCTCTTTCTTGCCTGATCCACTTTGTACTTAGTACCAACATTTTGCACGCTTCCCATTCTGCAAGATTCAGATAGAGGCTAATCATGTTTGTTTATTTTGTCAAATTGTGCCCTCTGGAAGTGTACACAAGGTAAACGTGGACCTCTTGCGGACCAAAGTGGCCCTGTGTAAGGGAATCAGTATAGATATAAGCTATGGAGCTGATTTCAGGGGGTTTCTGATTACTTGCCTGGGAGAAAGTGGATAAACAGTCATGATGCATGAAGACACTCTTGGCAGTCATAGATCCGTATACTTTATTTTCTGCTATTTCCTGACAAAACAAGTAGTTTCTTTCTTGCCTTTTTTGCCTGCATTATCTTATTTCCTTGGGATTAGAAAGCTGATTTTCCCGTGACAATGAATACATTTCTTTAACTTTCCAATGAATATGAGTTAAATTCTATGTATCCCTGTGTGTCCTCCCAGAGACCTTTTAATGATGTGCTTCACACACAAATTTTGTTCCATTTAGTGGTTAAACTGCAACACTTGTCATTAAGTAAATCTATGTGGTTGAAAATCTGCAGTTATCTGGGACACAATTGGGGAGTTGGTAGAGGGTTCTGAGGCTAGCCAAGCTGAGAACCACTATCGAGTACTGGTAAATAAAGCAGAATGTGTTTGTGTGTTTTTCAGTAGCACTCAGCATCAGTAGCTTTCAGCTTGCTCTGCAGTTTCCATGTCTGTATATTGAAATGTCACCATTCTAAAATGTGTTTTTATAAAGACAGATTTTTTCCTCTGCAGCACATCTCTTTGTTTTGGTTGCATCATCAGAGATCTGAGGGTATGAAGAATGGCGAGCTGCTCTACCCACACTACAGTCTATAAGAGTCACTTTTTATTTTCTCTGAGTTTAGTCATTCTGGTTTAATATAAATTGGAGTTTTGGGCACCGTTGGACAACAGAGCTGCCTTTGCTCAAGGAGTAATAAAAAAGGTATGACGCAGAAGCCTTGTTGTGATTGTAGTGCCTCCCGAGTCAGTTTAATCTCCTAATGAAATAAAGCCACATTAAAGATTTAAACAGAAAAAACAAGGTCTTATCTGCAGGTAATATGAAAAAAGTCAGCAGGAATATTTAAAATAAGCCCTTTTTTATAAACACAAAAGTATAACTAATATTTGGGCACACAGTGCTCAATTGTTAGACTGTGCCCCATGTAGTTATCATTGTAGATGACTGTCATCCTAATGAGCGTCCATGGGGTTTCAAGCCTGACCTGTAGCTCATTTCCCACTGACAGAATGTCATGGAAACATCTCCAAAGTTTCAAGACTTTTTGGAGATGCAATGAGAGGTGCCACTACTTTAGGAACTGTCATGTTGTCCAAACTTTGGCTGGATCTGCCTCGATCCATGTGTGTAATCATGGAGATCCATATTGTAAAGCCTGAAGCTAATCATCGAGCTTGGTCTTCACAGGCACTGCCCAATCAGTAGTTCCAGTTTTATCTGACAAGTTTTTTTTTTTTTTTTTTTTTTTTTTTTTTAATGAGCAGGCTGTAACCCGACACACCAGATGGACAGGCTATTTCAGCAGTCCATCCAGGAAAGAGCCCATAGTAAGTGTTTGGGAATGGGTCGAACCTTCCAAAAGCATATCCGGCAGGTGACTGGATGATTGTTCCGTCAATCACATTCATTATAGGCCAATCAGATAATGTGATATGCGAGCGGTTCTGCCGTACTGAAAAGAACAGAACATGAGCTACTTCCTAGAACAAACTCTTAGAAAAACATTTTGTTAACTGTTTTACATTCAATAAAGAAATCTGGTCCAGATCTGACAAAACTGCTGTTAGCATCGATGCTATTCTCTGCATGCACAGTTGCTTTCTGCTGTCCTCACACTCATAGCTTCCACCTCTTCTTGCTAGAAAAGGCTTTGATTGGGTGTCCAGCTTTGGGCTGCTAACAATTGCTGTAGACTGGAGCTGCAAGATGGATCTGCCCTGACTACAGACATTATATCAGGCGAAATCAATTGCACTGCAAGATTAGCCAGCCTGGGCACTGACTCAGATACATAAAATAAAATTCAAGCCATTAAAATTTTAGCCCCTATCCTCGATTATAAAAAATGTCCAGTTTCAAGGACAGTATTGTTTGCAAATGGACAATCACAAGTTTAATAAGTAGAAGTAATACCACATTTTGAGACATACAGCCTGTGAATGATGCAGTACCAGCGCATCTTTTCATCATGTGTGCTTAAGACCTACTACAGGAAGTTTCTACAAGTTAAACATCTGCTGTTTTTATTTAATACAAAACATTACCCATTTTGACAGACTTATTCCTCAAAAATGTAACACTGCTTATGGTGTAACATGAATAAATAACTAACTTTAGAGATCCACTGTGTGCCAAATTTTGGTCCATGTCACATCTACAGCTGCTCCTACCTCGAACATCATTGTGCTGCATGGGGTGCACCAGTATCAACATATTCCAAGAGGGATGTGAATGCATGAAAAATGCATTAAAATAACTCTAAAGAATCACCATAGCATTAAAAAATCTGTTTTTGTTGACTCAACTAATACTACAACAGTCTGCAAACAATAACTGGTGATGTGTCAAATAACCATTTACATTCTGACTCTGGCTGTGCGGGCCTGGGGCTCTTGAGGGAGTTTGATGTAAAATTTGGCACGTGTCATGAGCTTCACTTCTCTGCACTGGTGGCTGACTGGTGTATCTTCTGATTAGCCATTCTGGATATCATTGATGTTGGGTACAAACCTCCTATCTCCATTTTTTTGTTTGATTGTTCTAATAAATCAGTGCTACAAGTCACTTTCCAAGTTGGTAAGTGGGTTTTATACATTTTAAACCAGTTTAAAGCGCAAATTTGTAGTCAGGAAAATACAATAAAAATTTATTAAATAGTAGAGCCTATTTTATTTCCTGAAAATAAGCCATTTTGGAGATGAATGAAAAACTCCACTGATGTAAAGCAAAGACAGTAAACAGGATGAGAAGCAAATACTGCTTCTTATTCATTTAATGCATGTTGATGATGGATCTTTTTTTCAATCAACTTCTCTACCTACTCCATTGTGTGTACCACAAAATATTTAATCTGACATTGTGCAAAACCTAATAATGCACCAAAGTAAATGTTGTTGTCTGTTTTTTTTAAGTATCCAAGATTGGGATTTGAAAAAGTCCCCCTACCCCTTAGCTTTTTCTTTTTCTTTTTTTTTTTTTTTCCTTTTTTCTTATATGTTAATTTGATAAGAATATTGACATCATGTAATCAAATGGTTAAAAAAATGAAAATAATTCAGTGTTTGGTAGTTTCAGGACTAAAGTTGAGTAAGAAATTGAATTCGACAAATTTCTTTAGCATATATTTTTGTCCTTAATGACTCTTTTGAGTGTTAAATTAAAGTGATCCCACAGGGTTACATGAAAAATAGATTTATTTTTGTCAGTACAGCTTTTTTTTGTTGATGCTTTGGAAAAGATGAGTTTATAAGATGCATTTCTTTTAATTATCCATCTAACAAAGCCCATGTCCATTTCCTTACCCTTCTTATCACACTCCAGTTTTCCAACTAACACAGAAGACCCCCCCTTAAGTTTTTTTTTTTTTTTTTTTTTTTTTTTTTTTTGTCTATTCATTTTGGCTGGTGGCAGCGGACCATTAAAGAGCCACTAATGTCATCTCTTTGTAAAGAAAATGAAGAGACAGAGACACAAAGGAGAAATACTGATTTTTACAAGGGGCTAAAATTGAGAATTATAAAGAGGAAAAAGAGCGATAGAGTGATTATAAAGTTGCTGCAATCCACAGTGAACCTCAAAGATAATAAAGTAATGGGCACTTCAACACGCACACATGCACTCACGCACACATACCCCCTCACAGACAGATGGACAGACGCAGAGATAAAGTCACTGCTATCTGAAATGTAATAAAACTGAAGTAAATGAGTCTATTCTGGGCGGCTCGCTGAAGGCCATCGCGGCAGTAATAGCAGCTGTGGTGGTATAAGCCTGAAAGGAGAGATAATGACTCAGTAGTAATAATCTCTTTCAGCTCCAACAGATAAGGACCACACATTTGTATGCTCAGAGTGTAATCCCATACCCAGCTTTTCTCTTTTTTAAATGTTGGAGGAGGTTGCAGGTTTAAATCTCACAGTGCGGTTGATCAGTCTGTGATTGTAAAACACTCCCCTTCCTCATAAGCAGTTGTCAGAGTGAAGCTTTGTGCTGTGTGAGTAAAGTTTACAGAAAAGTGAGTGAAAGTTAGTTTCGTGGGATTCTGCAGGTAACAGAGATACATAGCCTTTCAGAGCAGACGGACCTGCCTGATTCTGAAATCCTGCATATCCGTCTTGCCAACCTCCATTGTCCAACGACTTCACTCGGCTAAATGCTTAACAGCCCAATCAGAGAAGAGAGGAGGGAGCTGCGGACATGACGACAACAGAAAATGACTGCATGTTTGAAAACAATGGCGGCCTCAGAAGAGGTCTCAATAACTGCGTTTTTTCTTTTTTTATCAGAAATGGACTCAATTTTTTCTTTAAAAGAGGGGCAAATAACGCCACTTGAAGCTTGCCTTACGAGAAGTCATGTTTTTGCTCTTCTCCTGACCGGTGATCACTGCTGGGAAACTGGGAGAGAATGCGGAAATCCCCCAAGGACATGCCGGTTAGTCTATGGTCGTCATGGTTACTCAGTGATACTCAGTGAAATATGCTCTCCTCAGAAGTTTACCGGGAAAACTTGGTAGGGATTGTCTTTAACGAGGTTCATGCCACATATAAGTGTTAAATGATACATCTGTGTGGTATAATTTAATGTAAGACGATAGTCTAAGGTAGTTTAAGCTAATGGCTAACTGTTGTTAGCCGTAACGGCTAACTGTCGTTAGCCATTAGCCATAGCGGCTAACAACAGTTAGCCACTACAGCTAACGGCCATTAACTACGGATAACGGCTTACTGTTGTTGGCTGTAAGCCGCTATGAATGCTACGTCATACGTAGCAGCGTTGCTTGATATGATTGGTCTGTGATGAGTGCAACAAGCCGAACGATCATCCAATCACAAGCTGCTGTTGTTTTTGAAGGCCCCTGAAAACATTTTTGAATGGCTCTTTCCCAGATGGATTAGTGAAATATTTCCTTGGCGGACATATGAAACTGTCCATCTGGCGTGTCAGGTTAAGAGATACAAGTACAAAGCAAGAACACTTTATAAGAAATATTTCCAACCATATTTGCCCAGACAAGCAAACAAATAACACCTACCCCAAAATAATCCATCTGTTTGCCCAGACACTTTATCTTCTCTTCCTTATTTGTGTTTAATCCTTGTATGGTGTTTGGGTCTTTATGATATGTTTGAATGTTTACCAAAAGAAAAGCACTGCAAATAAGTGACATAACTCAAACTCCTTGCCTTTGGCTGTTAGGAACATGCAGACAAAAAAACTTCTCTAAGCTCACTCCAAACAATCCTTTACACATTTCTATTTCACATGAGGTGTGCTGAAAATGAGGAATTTTTACAGTAATTTTTTCATTTGTATACATTTACTCTGCTGCCCTACTCTCTGGTATGAGGTTTGAGATTGGATCAAGGTCTGATTTGAAAAGAACATTGTTCCCATCATCTTCAAACACCTATGACAAGGAGAACAGTCAGTGGTAGCCTGGGCCAACCAGGGCCCCCTGAAATCTGATTATCCATCTCTATATGTATTTATGAGTGACTATTGGCCTTGTAAGGCCACTGCTGAAACTGTAATGTATTTTTTAAAATAATTCTCAGTAATAAGGACATTTTAAACCTGACTGACTGCAGTAGGCGAGAGTCTACAGGCTTGGAAAGTGGGCGACCCTGTAGACCACAAGCACCTTGGCCCAGCTGTCATTACATTTTTTCACATATTGCCCTCAGTGAAAATAAAATGGGCACCTCAATGTAGACTTTTTATGACTATGAATGTGTGCATGTGGGCTTGCATGAGCATTGCCTTTTTTCTCTCACTACTTTCTATACAACATTAAAACACTGCCACATTTCAAGCACCCCAATGCCTGTCCGTTCAAAATGAGTTGTAGGGCAGTGTTTCACAAAGTAGGGCATGACACCACATGGGGCGTGACACATGAAGGGGCCACGACTTGTCTGAGCAGGAGCTTGGCCAAACTGGGACCACCTCATGTGCAAATCCAGCTCTACGCTTTGTCTGGCTATTGGCCATGCCAGCAGTGGGATATATGTAGAAATCAGAGCTGCATAACCACAGGTGGCTGTTGGCTTACTTCTTTCTTTGAAGTATTATTTTTTTTTCTTTAATTATAACTCTTAATAGTGACACTGGACATATAGTGCTTCACAAATTTATTAGAAAAATTTGTATGCCACAGCTGCCCTAAATTAACATCATTGGTAATTATCAAAATAATTTTTAATTTTCTGTAATGGTTCATACACCAGTACGGAGAAGCTTTTTTAACAAACATAATATTTGTAATGCTAAAATTTATTTATTGTATCCATGAATTTTCAAATTTACTGTTTTGCAGAAAAAAAGAGAAAATTAGTAAAGTGCATTATTATTTGTTCATTAAAGTTGTGAATTGTAGTTTTTTTCTTGCATTCCTGAACAGTTAAAATTAGTTTAAGTGGTTAATTTATTACTTTTTGACTTCTCAGAGAAGCCCAAAGAGTCAGTCTGAAATTCCTCATTCCTGTGCAAAATGCATATCCAGTAAAAATAAATTTTTCTGTTTTAAACATGTTTTTAAAATATTTTTCTTTTTTTTTTGTTTTAAAGGCTGTTGATCTAATAAATTTGTTTAGGACTGTACATCTTCTTTTTAGTCTTAAAAAATAAGTATAAAAGTCACCACTTTGTTCTTGTTGCGTTTTATATTTTTAAGTTAGGGTTGGGTCAAAAAAATCTTGTGATAGATTTTTCAAGTAGATATAAAAAACACTAAGCATTAGGTTGATGAAGAGAATGTTGTTACTCTCCAAGGTGAAAAATGTTTGGAAGCAGCCATTGTGAACCAGGAATGTCTTCTTACTCAAAGACTGAGTTAACCTGCATAATTGTCAACATGATGAAGATGGGACATGGTGTGAAGAAATGGGGCTACTCATGTTCAGGACAGCAAACCTTTTTTGCCTATGTTGTTCAGAAATTAATATTGATGATGCTAATGTTGAGGAAAGTCTGATCTTAAAAAGGAGGTCAAAGCAGTGAGACAAATCCAGTCATGTGCATATGTTGAGCTCTGATCCATATTGAAACTGTGAGAACCAAAGAGAAACTCAAAGAGTCCTTGCCAAAGAAGTTGACAAACACAAGACAATGACTCTCAAAATGTCCACAATTTTATACGAATCATTCACTTTGATAGGTTGAGTATCAGAGAAGCTTGATAACAATGGGAGAAGCTGCAGATAGGAATGTGTGGAACAAGTTGGTACACTATTTCCTAAAAATGTATGGCTGTGGGCTTATTGTACACAATTGGTCAAAAACTCATACCATTTGGCAAAAGGGGACCTATTATGTGTATATTAGCAAAACTGTGCTTAATTCTTAATGAAGTTCACAAAAATAAACATTGATACAGACATTAAAAAAGTGTATCTACATGTATTTCTTCATAAGATGAGGACATGTATTCCAATTTTTTTCCCTGCTTTTCAGTTATTTTGTACTTTGATTCCATAGAAATTTCTATATTTAAAAATGTACTATTAATAGAGATTAATGGCAAACATTAAACAAATGTTCTTTTTATTCTATGTATTTTGTTGGAAACAAATGTTAAGTATATTTACCTGCACTGTTCCTGCTGTGTACAGTACTGAGCTCAACTATGCAGTGAGTGCACCAGACATTAGCTGCTTGAACACGAGTGATGAAATCTCTACTCAAGGGTTAATGTGCATGTATGTTTTCAATATCTCAGGTCAAATACAAAGTATCAGGAGGAATATTGTTAAAAAATTAATAGATTATTGGCACCGCGGCATGACCACTGTTTTTAAAAACACATCCAGACGTAATAGATAATAATGATCTCTGACTATGTAAATTAACAGTCAAGCAGCAACTCTATTTCCATAAGTAATCCTTTATCACAGAGACGGCAGGCAGAATAAATCGAAAAGGCATGGCGGCCAACTTACTTTTGATGATGGCGTAACTTGGAGATGGAATCCAGCGCAGGCTTCATTCTTAAATCCTGGAGATATGATGCCTTCCAAAAGTTTTTTTTTTCTGCTCCAAATACATCCTCTTAATCCTTCATGTGAAGATCCTTACATTCAGGTAACTCCTAATTTTTATCAGGACTTTATCCATTAACGTGTTAGTATTCATTCAATGCTCTCTCTTCATCAGCAAAAAGTAATGTAACTTGTGGTTTCAATCATGGAGATGGAGAGCTGGAGATCGGTGTAGCCTCTTGCAGAAGTCAAAAGTTCCTCCATGCAGAAGTCACCCCACCAAGAGGAGGCATGTGATTGGTTAATTTGGCTCCTTTTTAAAGTATCTTCTCATTTGCATTTTGAAGATTAACTCTGTGATTTTCTTGAGGCCGTCCAATCAAGGATCTGAAGGGAAAATTTTGTTTACCTAGCAAAAGCAGAGGGGTGGATTTTCCATTTAGCAGACAAAATTGTGCTTCTCACTCAAATCAAATATGTGTGTTTCAGTAGCGTTTGTTTTCTCCAAAACATTCAATGATGATTTGTGTTTGAATAAAAGAAAGACAAAGGTCACTAGACTGTTGGATAAAGTTGAAATAAAAAGGCTGGGTCAAAGCATCCAGCATAAGCACACTACAACCCTTCACAATGTCAGGGAAATCACATAAAGAATCACCAAATTTCTTGAGCAGACATTCACTCATGAGAGGCTCTCAGTATCTCCGATGGTTTGATAATGAGTCAACACAGAGTATATGAAGGCTCTCCACACCTGAGGGGTATTTCACCAAAGTGGAATTAAGACATCCAGGATAACCAACTTAAGCCAGGCTTGACCAAGTCCCTTCTGAGCACGCTGGCTTAATGTGTTTCACGAAGGCCAATCCAGGATGAGAAGGAGCAGCTTGGTCAAGCCAGACGAAACTATTCTTCACTCCAAATGAAAAAACAGCTTCAGATGGAAAGTTATCAGGAAGTCAAACACATCAAATTTCCACAAAAAAAGAAATATAGCTGCTGCAATAAGGAGCGAGAAAGGGTGGTAAAATCAGACCTCTTGAATGCGTGAGCAGCCTAAAACATACATCCACTAACCAAAGTGTATTTAAAGCATAAATCCATACATATTAATCTTTGAAAAGAACCAATGAGAGATGAAAAAACATACATTAGTATAACAATTAAATACAGCTTATAGTGGGAGGAAGAAAGGAAGCGTCCTAATTACATATGAGGAGTTTCATGACGTTTGCAAAAGTGTACATTTATACACATAAGATTATAATTTATCTTTCTCTTCCTCTCTCTCTCTACATATATTTATACACACACACACAAAAGTATATGTACGCATATACTGATAATATACAGGGCCAGTCCTAGAACTTTGGGGCCAAATGAAAAGTTATCAGATTGCGCCCTATTCACTGCCCAATTTCTCAGCACAAGCAATTTAGGAGCAAATTTTTTAATAAATATGACAGTACATATTTTTTTGAAGACACGACTTATAATTATTACAGTCCATTTATGTTGTTTGAAGACATAAATAGTTCCAAACAGTGGAGAAAACACTCTTAAATTAAAATTATAGGATAAATGGTGAATGGAACTGTATCTTAAAAGAACTTTCTGGTATTTCAACCATTTTAAGTATTTAAAATATATTTGTGTATCAAATAATCAGTCTTTAAAAGATTTAAAACTTTTGAAGATCATACATTTGTCTTACTGTATAACCCATTTTCTTCTAAATTGCAGGATATTTTAACATGCTGTTTGGTAAAAGTAAAACATGGATTAAACTAATATCCTCTAATAAATCTCCAGAAGGACTTTTTTTTAAGATAATTGTTATGAGTGTTAACAGAAGCCAAAGATACCTAAATTTTACATTTTTTTTTTGCAGTTACAAACAATGATGCCTGTTTTTTTATTATTATTATTATTATTGTTGTATGTGAGAGAAGAGACCCAAAGCTATGGCAAAAGTAAAAAAAGATTTAAAAAATATGCCTTAAGTAATAAATAATGATAATGTGAACTAAAAACCATCATGTTAATAAGATATTATGAAATATGAACACAAGATTTTGTTCTTTTTTGTATATTGGTGTAAGGTTCATTTTTATGTTACCATCTTTGTCTGTTAAAGTGTAAATTAAATCTAATTTTCTTATAGAGGGAAGTGAGGACGTTTTATAATGTACTTTGTTAATTATTGTCAAATATTCCTATTCTAATAAAAATATGATTCAAAGTCTTCAGAATATTTACCCTTGTTAAAAGTCTACACAAAACTAATTTGTATTAATTAGAAAGAACCTTAAACAAAATACTCGAAAATATGGGATATTTTAATAATTTGCTTAAGTTACTCATGTGATTTGTGTTTGCTTTTGGTTTAAATACTATTTTTCTCTTTTACCCTCATTTTAAATTCTCTCTGAGTTCTTTGAAAAGCATTTTTAAATGAAATGTATTATTAACATCATTCCTATACCTCTTAAAGTCATTAGCATTATGATAACAGTCAGAAACATGCTAATTTCAGATGAGAGCGCTGCTGACTGAACAGCAGGATAATTAAACCTGCTTGTTAGCCTGGTCAGGAGCAGGCTCGCTGCTCAGAATAAATCTCCATGGTAACTTATGTGCCTCCGCTTTCGTGAAACCAAATCACAGCTAAATTCATCCAGGATAACTAGAAAATCCTGGCTTAATCCCCTTTCTAGGTTTTGTGAAATACCCCTCTGGTCCCAATCAAGGCCGCACACACGTGACTCTGCTCTGAGTTGGTTGACACGTCAGAGGCAGTGAGGGTCAAGACTGAATAATCCTACAACAATCACAGTGCAAACAACTGTGTTTTCTTTGTATCTCAACAAACCATTATAGTTTATACTTTAGATTTTACCGAAAAATATAAAAAAAACTGTTGTTTCCTGAGGGAAGAAGGTAGCTACACTTTCTCTTTTAGTAATATGGGCACAAATCAGACCTAATATACAGTAGTACCTTTAAGGTCACAACGTGCAAGTACACTTTTAATGTTTTTTTTACACAAATATGTGCCCATGACCTATCTACATCCTTGCTAACGTAAGAGAAATTTCAGCCCCTATCTGATGTTTTCTCCATCTCTCTGAAAATGTGTGCTCAAACAGTCTGTTCAAAAAGCCCAATTAATAATGTTATTAAGACATTTACCACCTTCCCCAATTGAGAGACACTCCCTGAGCAATGTGTTTGAGTGGCCCACAGATGGTTTCAGTGAAAAGAGCATGTCTAAAAAAGTGTGAGCAGCCACAGTAAAACATTAAAGCTCAGTGCTGAAAAGCTGAACCTATATCCACTAATTGAGAGGGGCATGGTTGGACACAGTGTGGACAAAAGCCGCTTTCACAAGTTGCGTGTTTGGTTTTGACCAAACCAACTCTGCTTCATTTTTGATTAGAAAGTTTGTTTGATTTGGCATGCTTCTCAAGCCCATGTAAACTTTGGTCTGCTTTAAAACGGAGGTCTTGGTTAGTTTCAAAGCAAACAGAGTTCGATTTGTAGTAAATGTATAGGTCATCCGATCAGAAACAAGTGCTAGATAAGGGAGGTGAACCAAAAAGCAGTGCATTGTGTGATGAATTCCAAGATCACAACAGCAAGCAAGCTAATGTAGCGTCAATAGACAATACCATGCAGAGAGTGGCAAACATATGCTAGTACTGCCAGCCTCCTCCAACTAGATTAATGTCTTCAAGTCTGTACATAGGTCTGTGCATAATAGTGGTACAAGCTCTTGTTTACATGATAATGTCATCTGACAAAGACTAAAACAGCTTTATTTTTTTATTTTCTAGATCACAATACCTCAGAGCTGCCTCAAGCTAAACAACGTTATTTTCAGTGCCCACTTGTATACGTCAAATTGCAACCATGGACCACATGGCAGGAGCAAAGATCGAACCAGCCACAACTAGTGAGTGGTGACTATATTATTTGACAGGCTTTGGTCTGCCTGACAGAACACAAGCAAACAAAACCAAATGAAACTGATAAAAATATTGCAACTTCATCCCAACCCATTCTAAGTCCTCCGAACTACGGTTATGAAAGTGACCCAAAACAGCCTGTTCTTAGCAGGGCTAAAATCGAGGAATTTATAGGCATGCTTAAATCCATTGTCCAAATTGATTTTTTCAAAAATATTTTCTGGAAACATCTGGGACCAGTGTAATCATAACTTTGAAAAGAAAGTGGCCTTAAAAGTTCTTTTCAGTCCAACCAGACAACTGCCAGGTGATTGGTTGGAGATTTGGATGCCTCCAAGACTGTGGTAGCCTTCATGAAAGATAACAGAAAAGCAGCACTGCCAGGGGTGCTGGTTTAATGGAGTGGTAAGCAACAAGGCACATCCTATAAATATGCGTCGGCCAGTCCACAGACATATTACCGCCCCAGGCCCATTTGCCGAATGTCCACCCCTGCTCTCTGTCACCCCCTTTCAAAAGCTTCTCTCTATACTATCAAACAAAGGCAAAATACCCCAAAACTTACTTAATTGAAAAAAGAATGAATGAAACTTTATTTAACCAGTAGAACCTCATTGAGATTAAAAATCTCATTTGCAAGAGTGTCCTGGCCAAGACACGCAGCAGCACATTTACAACGTTGCAGACATAAAACAATTACAGGCACAGATACAGACAAACCAACCAGTTAAGTCAGAGTTACAGAGCAGAAAATTTCAGTCAAAGCATTTACAGCCTGCTTCATCTTCCTCTAAAGCCCTTAATCTGCATTTAAAACGATCACCAGCTCTCCAAGACAGTTTTTCTTGTAGCAGAGTCCAGTCTGCAGGAGCAGCATATCTCAAGCTTCTTTTACCCATTTCAAGACGAACTTTGGGGACAGATAGCAAGAGAGGATTTTGTGACTGAGTCACAGAACGAAGGCTGTAGCTTCCAGAACTTTTCACATGAATACAGTTACTCAAGTATGATGGAAGCAGGCCAAGTATAGCCTTGTAAATCAGGATGTGCCAATGATTCAGTCTATGGATGGTCACAGAGGACCACCCAACTCGCTCATACAGAGTACAATGATGCGTTAGAAATGCAACATCATTCTAAGTCTCTTTGCTCAAGTAACTCATAAAATTTCTCCACTTTAAAGCACTTTGAAGGGTAAAGTGCACAATGTGCGTTGTTTTTTCTTTTCTCTCTCTTTCCTCTGCTCTTGAAAATGGACCAGCATTGTATGTATGTATAAATGTATATGTCCGAATGTGTCTTCAGTCATCCCAAAATGTGTGTGCAATTGAGCCCTGTAACAGTGTGAAGGATGGTAACTAAAGGTGCTACCTCTATCTGTCACATAGACTATTTTAGAGAAGGACAAATCAAGACTGTATTTAAGGTGCTTGAATGATGGAAGGTCTCAGGTTTTCCACTATTTTACACAAAGAACTGTATAATTAGAAAATGATAAGCACTTGATTTAGTAGCTGACATTGGTGATAATATGCAGAGTCACAAAAAAATGTATAGTGATCATCATTATTTTTGTCAATTAGGTCTGTTTTGGGGCAAATATGAATATCTAATATAATGTTGGCTTGACAATATGCACATTTAAAGCATTTATACATTTCTATATCATAATTATTGTTTTTTCTATGAACTACAAAGCTTTTACAGAGGTACAAAATATGAAAAGAGTGCATACCTTAGTTTATGAGACATTTCAGTCAGGCTCAAAGACATGGACCATCCAACATTTCCATTCCTGGAAGTCAGCAGGTAACATGGCTAAAAATGTCCCATTTACCCTGCTTTGAGATGCTCTTCTCTACTTTCTCCAACCCTGATCGGCCTGTGAGGATGTAAGTTTCTCCCCTGCAAAGCCAATTATGTCTGTTCAAACAGAGCCAGTGAACTGGAAGAAACAAGTTTCACAGCCATTTTCACATGTCAAAACCGCAGATGTAAGCTCAGAGTGAGCTCTATGAGCACTTTTTAGCTATGACTGACTGATAAATTTCATTTTTTTACTTGAACTACTACAGAATGACTGTTTTTTTCTGCAGTTTGGCTCGTGTAGCCTCTTATCACTGAGGTGGGTCCATACTGCCCAAGTTAAGTCTGATTAATTAAGTCAGATTGTGGAAATTAACCCTTAGCATTACCCTTCAGTCCACAAGGGACCAATTAATTTTCCATAAGCATTAAAGGGATGTAAATTAGCAGCAAATAAGTCAGACAGGGACCAGGTTTTCTCCCAAGATCAAGGATTTATTTAATTTTCAGTGAACTGCAAGCAATTTACTAAAGGTAATGATTAAATAGATGATTAGTTTTATTACTTTGTATGCTTGTATGTAAATAAAGGCATAACATACAAAACTAAACATTGATGACTACACGTAGCCTATATTTTACCTCCACTCAAGTTCATATATGTAGTTTTAACGACAACAAGAGTATCTTCACAATCACTATTGCTCAATAACCTTCTAGTGTTTATGGTGCATGTGTTTTTTAACACCTTACAGGAGTAGCATCAAGTTTTTTGGTTATATTTTTGTAATTGTACAATGACAATCGATGGAATCTGAGATGCTCTGTTGGACCCCCACCCCCCTATCTTTTCTATGAAAAGACCCATACTGTTCCTTTTCAGCATAAATGTAAAGTAAATTTTCTCTTACAGTTGGCAAAAGTTTACATCCACAGTTGCTTTTCCTGTCCCTACCCCTGACTCCATTTGCAGAAGTTCTTCCTCTGTGTACTTTCTATTGGCTCTTTCTCAGATGGACCAGTGAAATATATTGAACGGTCCACCTTGTGGGTCAGGTTGGGAAACTGTTCAAACCTTTTTTCCCTTCCCATACCCCCCCCCCCCCCCCCCCCCCCCCCCCCCCCCCACACACACACACACACACACACACACACACACACACACACCCACACAACAATAGAGAGAGCTCACAAATCAGTAAAAACACATAAAAGCAGTAGCATTATTTGTACCAAACTTCATCTGCTGACCAACAAAGATCTGAAATCGAAACAATCTTGTCAGTTGGAGGTACTGCTACAAACTAAAGCCACACCAGCTAAGAAGAGACATAAATCTGGGGGCTACATTTACACAAATTTAAATTTTAATGACAATATTGTAATAATAGAATCTAATATAACAAACTAAAGTATGACAAGATGAAATGATCAATAAACTGACTTGGTATCACTTTAAAATCCTCTAAAACAGATTGAATATCTAAAGTATCTGAGAATCCACATCAAATTTCTCCTAAGGGAGACAATATAGATACTTTGACTTTTGACTTTGACTTCTGGTAGGTTTCATGCATGTGCTTGTATGTTTTGATGTTTGATCTGTGGTGCAGTCTTCTTTGGCCAGAGTTACCGAGGTAACAAAATGTTGTGAACTCTGGAAGACTTAATACACTAACACACACCAAATACACACTTATTCAAGCTGCTCATTATAACTGACTGCACATGGTGAAAAGACCCGACTGGTCAGAGCGAGCACACACGCTCATACACACAACGACGGTGTATCTCTGCATCTGCAAGGTCATGATGGTCAGCATAATAATGCTATCTGCTGCGTGTGGGTGTGAGTCTGCTCTTGCTTGCCCTTGAGTGTACCGCCTCTTTCAGCTCATGATGCTATCTCGACTTGGAAAAGAGGGGAAAAAAGAGAAATTTCCACATTTATTCTTTGAAGGACTAATTTAAAATTGGATTCCAACTCTTTATCCCGGAACTGTTTTGCTTTTTCTTTTTATCGTTTAATGTTTCTGCACGCACACAGAAGACAGGGGCTGCAAATCTGAATATGCGTGTGGGTGGCTAAGTATGTATGAGCAGATCTCCTGTTGTGCTGTTTCTATAATGACCATTCAAGTTTTTGGGAAGAAGCTTTTGATCAGAGCCAGTCAGGGCTGTGGAGGCAGAGGTTTTGAGCTGTAACAAAATCTCTCACAAGCTGCTGAAACAATTGCTGTTATAAGAAGAGGCTGCACACTGAAACTATGAAGTGAGAGATATATGTAATGCTGGCCTTATACCAGGTGATTTTTCTCAAGATTTGTAAGTCACTGACAAAGTTCCAAAGTCAGAATAATCTGATATTATCTCCTCGGGGGTCTTATGTACGTATGTGTATGTGTGTGTATGTTCACAGATACGCATACCTATAATTTGCATTACGATTGCACTGACTGCTCTTATGTTGTCCATTGTGACCAACTGCATAACTTATGTCGGTGACATGATTTGCCAATGTCAAGATGCACGCATGAGTGTTTGAAAAAAAAAAAAGAATAATCTGATATTAGATGTAAAGCCTGAAAGGGACAGTTCAGGATTTTTTGAGGTGAGTTGTATGAGGTACGGATCATTAGCCTGAAGTCTAGCCACACTGACACACAGCAGCTCTCAGTCTGTCACAAAATTCTCAGGACAAAAGCTAGACCTATGTGTTACTGCTGATAGTGCCACCAAACCCATGTAATTTTAACAATTATGGATGAAAACATGCCACAAAAACAGCATAGGTTTGTAACAAGTTATAGGACCCTACTTCAGCGGCGTGAGGTGCTTTGTGTAAAGCGTGTGGCGCATGGCAGTTTGGGCCGTGCTATTATAAAGATGCATGTTCTCAGTGCAAAGCCAGGCGTAGGGCGCAAAGAGGATGGATTATGTGCCTTTTTTATAGATGGGTGTGTTCCAGGCGGAACATAGACCAAATCAATCAGAGTGTCTGCTCTCTTTCCCTTTAAATCAGTGTGTGCCAGGCTGCTGGCGTTTCACTATTTACACAGCAGGTTTAGTTGTTTGGTCTGCATTTCTGACTTATTAATTAATTCCTCTTCTTGGAAAGAAAGGGAAAAAAAGCACACTTTGACTCAGCTCTAAGTCCCATTATGAACTTTAAACTAAATCTTCCAACAAATGCTCTGATATTTAATGGTAGATGTGTGCTACTGTGCATCCTGAGTGAGTGAAAAAAAGGTCAGTATGTGTGTTTTCATCTTGCAGACTTGCACTAATCTATAATGCCTCCTTGAAATAGCAGAAACACTTGTTGCCACAGACATTAGACTTAAGGTCTGGTATGGGGAGGTTTAAATTCCAGTCAATTTCTGCATCCTCAAGTTAGGGACATGCCAGCTCACTCCTCATTTTCAGAAATCACAGCCCTGACAGGAGTGCATGTTGATTTGCTACTAAACAGCATGGGCACAAGGTGTACAATTACACATGCGCCAGGAGTAAGTTAGATATGACACCTGCACTTCACGCCAAAGCACTTTGCATTGGTCATAAAATAGGGCCCATAAAGTTTAGTTAAAACAACTTACTTTTCCACTTGCAAGCTGCTTTGTACTACTACATTAAAGAGTAGATTGCATAATTTAAGAGGAAACATTTTGAAACAAAATATTTATCTTGTATTCTATAGAAAAATAATAAATAGATGAATATGTAAAGGACCAAATGGAACACTTTGTGTTTACTCTTGTGCAGCCAACCTACACTAAACAGAGAAAAAATCATAATAGAAATAAATAACTGTTTTATATATTATTATATATGTTGAATATTTGTATATATATGTATATGTGTATATGTGTATTTTATATATGTATATATGTATCTATGCATATATGTATATCCATAAAATGAGGAGCTTTGTGCTCTATTGAAAAGTGTCTTGAGATAACACTTGTTATGAATTGGCACTATACAAATAAAGATTGATTGATTGATTGATTGATTTAGACAAAATCTCACAATATATTCTATAAAGTGCTGCCACAGCTCTCAGGCTTGTGAATCTTATGATTCAGCACCAGTCCATTAGTTTACTATAGCACTTATCCCATTGGGATGTCTCAGCTGTCTACGTTGCAATGATTAATGAATCAACACCAGGTATGTTCTTATATTAATTGTTTTTAAGCACAACCACAAAGAGTGAAAGTCCAACATTTTTCTTTTCACGTGAAATACATCAAAATACAGAGTGCTTTTTAGATGTAACTGAATCAGAATCTTATCAGCCTCCAGTGCACATTTAAAACATCATGTGGCACTGAGGGCTTAAAAGCTTACTGATGTTACACTATGTACAGTAACTTACCCAATGGTACCTCAGACTGCCTTTTTGTGCTGCCATTCAAGGCCTCCAAAGTGTGAAATTATCCAGTGGCTCTAAGTGACTCCATGTGAGGCCTTGGTGTGCACTGAATGATATTGAAATGTAATAAATACGGCTCATTTTATTTCTGACCATTCCACCATCCTTGGGTTGAGTAATTTTACCAATGACCCATGTAGAATAAAAAGGTAATACAGCTCCAGAGTGTGTGAGTGAGGGTCACATTAATCATTCTTACCTTGTACCATTTTCTTGAACATTTCAAGGATACTCTCTCCAGCAGCTATTCAGAAGCTTCACTAAATAAAGAAGTCTTTATTGCGAGACTGTCATTAAAAGGTGATTCAGCACTCATCATGCATATATATATATATTTTAAACTTCATTATTCAGTCATGATTCTATTCAGGCTAAACCAATTATGATCATATTAATATGAACTGTGCGAATGAGCTATTCAGTAATGTGGATCTAATATATATATATTGTACTCCAGTACCCTCAGTATTAAATTTCAATTCTCAATAGTGTGAAACGAGGACATGTTGATATTTCGCACTAAAGCTGTAACTTTTCACAAGACCTTTTACCAATTATGTCTTTTTTTATTTAACCTCACAATTAGTCATATTAATAAAAAAAAACTCTGTCATGGTTTAAATAAGCCTTTAAATCACTTTTATTACACATCAAATTGAAATGCCACAATGCTTGCCTTGAGTTATTGGCTACTTGCCCTACTATGCACTCTTTTCAATAATAATTATGCCTATTCAATAATAAAACTTGGCAAAATTTAAATACCATTAAAGCAGACATCAAACAGATCCTGATAGAAAATCCTGGGTTTGTTGTTCTCAGCTTTATGTTCACATTATCAATACAATGCTTCCTACAGTTTCCCTATAACAGTCAGAGAATCAAACATAATTGTTCATATATTTTTTTAATGCAAACTTCTGCTCAGACATTAGCCTTGACACCAGATGGAAGAAAAAAACCTGTTCATGAGGGGCTCTACATGTAAGAGCGCAATTATATCATTTTTTAAAAAAGAATTCAATACCAAACAGCAGTCTTGAGGCTAGTGGTTAAATGGACGTTATTAAGGTAATATTTGTGTTTAGAGGAGCAGGGATATGCAGCTAAAACATATCACGTCATCTGAAAAACATACTGTAATAAGGGGTCAAGTTGAAATGCACGGCAGCCATTATGTATCCACTGTTTTAGTATCTAGTCTGCTTTTTACATAAACAGACATTAGAGACAACGTTTTGAGTGTACCTTCGAAAAATTGCTTCAGTTACCATGGGGGGCATCACCCAGACACTGTTCACCTCTTTGAACAGTCTGTGGAACTTTGCAAACAAAAAAAAAACATTTATATAGAAAATCAACTCCAGACTTTATTTCCAGAGCTTTCAAAGAGGCCAAATGGTTCAAGCAGGCAGCATCCTGCCTATGCAGAAGTGCCAGAAGCAGTAAATTCTGTCCACTGTGCGGGAAACACATGTTTTTTTATGGCCTTAATTTAATTTCTATTTTCTTAGGGATTTCCAATTTTGAAAAAAAAAAAAAAAAGGCGCATGATTGACATGGTTGCACGTCCACTCAGAGCCACTACTGGTCAGACAGCCTAAAGTCCAGCCTCTACATCAGTCGGCAGGTTAAACCCAAGTTCGGTTGAGATGCCATGTTCAGTATGGCAGTGCTCATTAATAGGCAACCACATTTTCCAAAGGCTCTGTTGATAATCAAACTGCTGACATCTCATGGCTTTGTCCAATCCTTTTTCCAGTCTAGGAGAGCAAGCTTTGGATGTCGTAAATGTTGAGAGGCCATCCAGATTAAGGATAGGACATGATTCTAAATATTCATATAGTTGTTGTACAAGTTTAATGATTTACCACCAATGTGGCAGGTCTCAAACATTTTCCCAATTTTTTTTAGCGGCACATAGTTACGATGTAGTCCTACCGTCAGAAGGAGGCTGTGGCATACCTGATTGCAGTTTGCTGAGCCTGCATGACATAACGAAAGAAGAGGGAAATGTCAACGATTCTCAAAGAATCTCTGAGAAAAGCTGGTACTGTCCAAAGAAAATATTCCAAACAAATCCTAATTGTGCCAATTCTTCTTTGGCTGTACAGTTATCATGTGTTTGTTCATCAGCTGGTAGTACATTGAAAATCAAACAGGAGGTAGTTTCAACCAATACTGTGATCTGCTGAGAAGGAAGTCCAAGACTGTTGTCAATGCCTGAGCCAATGTTTTTTAAATCAAGCAGCTATTAACTGATTATAAACACATCATTTTAATAATTATGGACAACCAGAGCTCTCAGAGGGGCTCTTATTCAAACATTGTGTAGCTAATTAACAAATTTGCTATTGAGATAGTCCATTAAACAAATCCACAGTTATTAGTGGACATTTTTTTTGGATACACACAGAGCCTGTGATATTTTGGCAGCAGATACATGGCTTCACAGTTATTTCTGATTCATGCAGCAGGCCTCGTCTGGATGAAAGCCTGACTGTTTCGTTTAGTCTGCCTTGAGGGTAAGATTCAGTGCTTGTGGCTCCCTGGTGCCAGAAATAACCAATCAACATGAGGAGTCAGATATGGATCCATTTCCACCAGTGATGTTTGTATCATTTGATGCTCGTGAATTGATTATCACCATGAATCTAAATTTGAACCCCAACTAGCCTGGCACTGACTGCAGCAAGTCAAAGCTTTAACACAACACGCACACACACACACAAGTAGAGTGAATATTTATAGAAGTGCAGTGCTGATCTGAAATGACAGTCTCTGAGAACTGAACAGTGTGTAACACTGAGATGTGGGAAGTTGTTCAACCAAAAAAAATGATGGCTTATGATAACAAATCTGCATGTTATAGTACTGCAAACTTCTACAGAGGCTCTTAACCTTGGGAGGTTATGACCAATAAGAAAAGTTTATACACATTCTCACATTTCAATCTGAGAATGTACCTGCATGCTGGATAAAATACAACTTATGGATGTTGTTGTGGATGTAAAGGTTATGCAAAGTAGAAAAACCTCAGGTAGAGTCCATCGTTTTTTTACTCCGCTGTCATAATTTGTTCAAAGGTATCCTAGAGGAGTTGGAATAGTCCACATGTAAAACAGTGTAATACTTCAGAATCTGTCATTAATACAATGTTTTCATGCCTCCATGACAGACAGAGCTGTAAGTAGATTGCTTGTGGGCTTTTGTGTCAGCTGTCCATCCCTGCCAGTCTTGTAAATGCATTATCATAAAATGTTTTTAGGGATTGTCTTAAAACTCTGCATACAAGTCTATCCTGGATCCAGCATGTAGCAATTTCATTTTGGGGGACAAAGGTCGAGATCCTTGGGTTTCATGTCCATCCATTGTTTTGAACACAATATCTCAAAAAAAGTCGCAATAATTTTTCTTCAAACTTGCAAATATCCACTCTGAGTCTGTTCATACAAAATTATAATAATAAAAAAATAAGTTTACACATAATCACAGATTAGTATCAGCTTTGAGCATTCAGATACCAAGAAATGCAGTGTTTCTCAGAAAGCTGTCTTGCCCCCCCCCCCCCCCCTTCCCCGATTAAGTTAAAGTTGTTTTTTTTTTTAGTTTATTATTCAAACTCTGGCTCCTCTGTTATCATGTGATGCTAAAGGTGTTTCCTATAGAGCAACCCAGGAGTTAGCTTTGTGCTGAATCCTTCTTTAAAGAGCTTGAGGGACTTGTAACACAGCACAATGTAACAGCAAGAGAGAAAACTAAGAACAACAAGGTAGTCTATACAGATGTCATATTACTCAGCTATATCGTTTTGTTTTTGATATCATTAGGTTGTACATTTTAACCTGTTGAGAGAATTTGAGGCTGGTTGCGGTGCTAATGCTAGCCACTCCCTGCTTTATATTGTCAGTGAATGCAATGTTACCTTGGTAACTGCTGTGGTGTTCAACCAAATTTAAGGCACAAATCACTGCTTTTTGGTTTGATTTCCTTGGTTTTTCCTTCTTTGATTTGGATGGCTTTTACACCCAACAAAACTTAAACTCAAAACAACCAGATTTTGGCTTTTTGGTCCACACCAGTGAGTTTTCATATGACATCTGGACTAAATGTGTTAGGTGTGAAAGCTCCCTAAATAATAAAAACAGAGAGGCTTGATGGGTTAGTTTTTTTCTTTTTTCATAGTGTTATAATCACCAGTTAGGATCCAATATAATTAAACACTAACAAATTTAAACTCCTAAAGTCAATATGGTTTACATAATAATGCTGTTATCATTTCATTTTACCCTCTGTAACATTACTTTATAAATATTTTTTTTAATTTTCTGTAATGTGAACAAAATACTTGAGGGACTAGTGACAGCTCCTTAAAGACTTGAAACTTGACTTTGACTTATGCCTAGACCTACTTGACCTTGACTTGCCCTCAAAGACTAGAGAATTCACTTGGAATTGCAGGAAGGGACTTATGATCATCTCTGTTATGTCCCTTACACTAAAAGATCAATATGCTTTAATTTAAATCTGCAGATTGAAATGCCATCATTCTTATAACAGCAATAAGTAAACTCTTCTTCCACTTTAATTTTCACTCTTTGGTATGTTTGCCGCTTTTATATAATACTTGTTTGTCGAGTTGAACTGTTGAACAGCATCATGCTCTATGGAAAACTCTTTATACAAAAGACTCGGTATAGGAGTCTTTCTGCAGCCAAATTAGACCCATTAAACAAAAACAGACTCTTGTTCTCATCCATCTAACTGTGATAAATCATGTGACATGGCATTTAAGTTCAAACTTTTGCACATCAATTTATGTTTTATGCAAATTTAACCTAATTCTTCTATTTCTCTTTAGGATGTATTATGCAATTTTAAATAGTCGAGGTTGGTGCGATCATTATAAAGCCACCTCTACATCTGCCACTACACCCCTGCACTGCATGCTCAATGATGTCCGCCAACACACTGATTTTTGTTAATACTGTTACATGAGCACTGCTTTTCTTTAAAAGCCACGTCAGACAAGCAGAGAGACAGATCAACAACCTCACAGAGGCATAATCCTAATGCACCTCACCTCCTCATTAACATTCCTCCATCTCTCTGCTCTTCTTCCTCTTTCAGAATTCACACCATCAGAGGTTGGCTGAAAATGTCTCACTGAATAATCGTGTTAAGATGCAGCTGGATCTGTATATCTTTTATAAATGTGAGAAATTAATAAATTATTGATGCATAATGTATTACTTAATATTGTAAATTCAAATAGTAAGCTTTGCACAAGTATCCTTTCTGACTAAAAGATGACTGCTTAGATTTAGATATCATAGGTCAAAGGTCAGGGTCATTGGACCTGATGTTTATCGGTCCCTCTATAGCATGGAATTTAATGACTGCTATGAAAGACTTCTTTAAACTTTGCTCTTATAAATGGCTAAATGATGAACTGAACAGATTTTGAAGGCAAATGGTTAAAGTGAGTAGTGTAAATATTGCTTGTGATCTAAACATCTGAAAGAGGTCATATTTGATCATAAATCAGTTTAATTGTTTGTTTCTGAAGACTGCTGGAGTATGTTAACAATCACTAATTTTCAAAATATCCTATTTTTAACAGACTGAGTACTCCTGATATTGCTGTTTTCTTTATGTGTCTGAGACACACAGTTAGAGCTCCTGCCCACTAAATGCTCCCATACCCACGTGGGCCCGGTCCACTCTGACTGGTCAACTCTCTGGTAATTAGTCAGTTAGCTTGGCACCATGTTGTCAATGACTCTGCATTTATTCTAACAGAAAGCCATGTTTTATGGGCCTGTTACTGTGAGCCAATAGGTTTATATTGACAATAAAACAATGCTCGGACAATAGCAGGTCAGGTCCGGGGTGGTCGGGACAAGCTGTCTTGGGTATCTGCTGGTGCTAACACATAAATAGATAAATAGACACTCAAGACGTGGTGTAAATGCTCAAACACAGCAGGTATCCAAATCCATTTATCCATTTAAAGTATCCAAAACAAATTTTGTCAGGAGAAGAACTGCTACCTTCACTCTTTGATTGGTAACAACCTGTCTGTCTGATTCTGTAAGTTTTTAATTAATAGACCGACTGACTGACTGACAGTTAGGCTCATCTGTAACCTGATTGGCTGTCCACTTTCCTGAGTGATCACTTCATTGAGTAGCTGCTGCAGCTATCTGACAGTCTTATTAACTGATAAAACTCACAAACTAACAGGCTGGCGACCCTGCTTAGTCACTGTCTGACTAATGAACTCTCTCCGAACGTGTTAGTCACATTAAGTAGCTTATTTGTATATTTGCTATGCCCTGTGGGGTGCCACATTAAACCAGCCTTTAATGGTAACAAGCCTGAGGCAAAATGGTGGCAAAAAAACATCCACAATCCAAATGTAATATCCTTCTGCTGCTATGCTAAAATGACATGAAGTGTGGCATAATCCCCTTAAAGGGCATGCACAGGAGAGCAACATGCACAATCACTCACACCATCCCTCTGTCATACCCTCCTTTGTCCTTCCAGTTTTTACTAAAGACACCCCTTTTCTCTCCTCTTGTCTATGCTCATTTTCAGCTCCCCCACTTCCCCCTCCCCATGGTGTCCTTAAAGAGGTGGTCTGTGTGGTACACTATGGTAATTAAAGTCTGCGGTGATTGGAAATATATCCGTGCACCATATCATTTTAATGCCAGGGCCCTAATATGCCAAGATACTGGCTGTAATTGGATTTTGATTGGTTACTAATGAAGATGCACTTCCTGTGAGACAGACGTGACAAGTCATCTGTTTTACCCAGGCTTCCCGGCACACACACTCACACACACAGATGCAGGCTGGCTCACACACAAACTTAGCCAAGGCTTATATTCCCACATCTAGAGCCTTGCAGAATTATGATGCGGTAACAGTGACATTGCTAGGAACATTGCTGTGTGGTTTTGTTTTTACATTCGTCAACATTTTTGTTCTATTCTATTTATGTTATCAGAATTCAAAACTTGAAATTTAACTGCTTGTGAGTTATCTTTCATGTGTAGAAGTCTTCTTTTTCACTATATTTGTATGATTTGACCTCTACACATGCGTGTCCTGCAAGGTGGATTGGATTCCACTCCAGTGAGCTAGCAGGTTAAAATGCAAAATGGCACAAACTCTCATGGTTTCATGCAGTTCAAGTCTTAGAAGTGATTCAACATGCTTGCATTTCATGGCCCTGAGCTGCTGCCAAGGCAGCTTTTTTATGACTCCAGACCACAGTTGAGGCCTAAAAGAATTCACACTTAATTTGGTTGAAGTATACTGCAGCACCAGATGTAGCAGTTAAAATCCATGAGTGGAGTTCTTGAGACCCTTTCAGTCACAGGACTACCATGATATCACTCAGAGTGGACGACGTCCAAAACATTAGCTGATTTCTGTCTTTGGTCACGAAAATAGAAGTAAAACAACAACTCAGCTAACGGCTTAAATAATGTCCACTGAACACACACAGGAGAATTACTTAAGGGTTTTCTTAAAATATTGTGTTCAAAAGATTATATTCAGATGCAAAGAGGCTCCAGTAACATGACTTTTTTTTTAATCTTTGAACTCTAAAATCTCATCAGTCCATCCCTTTGTCATGGTGAGAATGTGTGTCCCACATTGCCTTAGGGCCATTTAGTTGAAATTTGAAGAATGCTCTTCACTTAACAATTACAATATCTTATAATTCAACAAAAACTAATAAGAGTCAAAAGAAGTTATTGTGTCATCATCTATATATACATGATACAATCAGTTAAATACAGAATTTCATTGCATCATTGCACAAGGAAGGGGTGATTCAATTTTGGTTGCATTTGGATGCGGATACAGGAATGTATTAAGGGATCTGTCAGCATTGCAAGATCAGGCAGTTTTCCACACATTCGTCAATAACTAAATATATTCTTAACCGACATTCCTAATATTTTCAGGGAATGTTGGCCCTAGCATAAAGAAGAAGTGATAGAATTTTGGTCTAAACCCGTGTAAATTTGGAGTTTTTGAAATAATTCATTGATAGTGTAACACAGAGCAGTTTTCCACGATTTCGCTAATAACTCAATTAATTCTCAATTGATTTTCATTACATTTTCAGAGAATAATGGTCATAGCACAAGAATGAAGTGCTAAGGTTTTGGTGGTGATCCAAATCTAGATGTGGATCCAAAAATTTTTTTTTTTTTTTTTTTTAAGATTTCTCAATAGTGTGATATAGGGGAGTTTCCACGTTTTTAACAACAACGCCCTACTTTGAAAAATGCATGAGGGAGTTTCACATAAACAGTTAAAGCCAGTTTCACAACCTATTTCTTGGACATATGTTTATTTCAAAGATGCTGTGGCAGGCTTTGTCATGCTTCTTCATGAACATTCATTTTGTTATATTTTAAACTGACTGGTGGGCTGCATTGAAGAAGTAGGAGGCCTCTGGCATGTGCAAGCCTGGATTAAGGTATAAACCTACTGTACAGAACATTTTTCTGTCAACAATAATTTTAGAGACCATTAGCTCAACATGACTGCAAATGCGCAATGATAGTCAGATTTCTAAAATGTATGTTTTAAGTCATATCCATGAGAGGATGTTTCCCATCTGAAGCCAGGGAAATGTCGAGGCACATCACACTACGTCAGGCCATGCAGAACTAAGTAAACAGCAGCTGGGCAATGCTGATATTTGTAAGGAACATCACCAAATTTAACTCATGCTTAAACAATCAGGACATTTAATACAAAATGCTTGTAAAAAACAGCGACAGTTGGTCTATGCTTACCTTTCCTACCCTAAATTACAGCTGCCTTCTTCTCTGTTGGCCCGCCTACAGTTCAATGTACATCAGCTGCGTCAGGTCCAGCTACTTCCTCCTTGGGACTGGACTCTATTTTTATACTCCACCAGCACGTTTCTCCCCTCACTTCAGATATATAGACTTGCATTGAACTCAGAAAAATTGACCCCTGGAAAGTTCATTCACTTAAATTTTGACGATTACTCAACGTTGGTCAGCATCAGCTACTATACATTGATATATGAATGCCTCTTTAGGAATTGTAGTTGTCTATGTTTATGTATACAGTTGACAGAAAAGGGACAAAAAAGTCAAGATAGAAACCATACAATTAAAAAATATAACATGCAGTCCAGTTTCTTTCATTCTGTTTGTGTAATAATTTCAGCCCTGTGACTGTCTGGCAACCAGTCCAAGATGTACCCAACTCCTCTCATCCAGTAACATGTGGCTTTAGTCCCTCAGTACACAGCACCGGGTCAATGGTGTAGATAATGGACACATGTTGTTAAATGTTGTGGATTTCTGGTGTTAATTATAGTGGTTGTAAGCCATTTTCAATTCTTAACAGGCTAAAATAATCCTCAAAACCAATTAAATATTAACATTTTACCTGATTAATTTATCAAACCCCTCTAGATTTTTTCTCCATCTAGCCAATTACCAATGTAGATGCAGTTTAGACAATTGCTCTACTACTCTGATGCGGCTGCACCCTAAAGCTGGTGTAAAATGAACCAATTACCCGCGCCTTAACAGGAAATTTAAATGTTATTTCCCACCCATTGCTCTCTAGACGCAGCTTTAATGTTTGCATGCATGTTGAGGTGTGCACTTATTTGTGGGTCTGTGTGCATGTATATGTGGCCATAAACATGTCTCGGATGACATCTTATTAGGCACTCATTAAGTCTGGAGAAGATCTTCCCAGTGCATCAGTTTCGAGAATAAATTGGAAGCGCAGTTATGATAAAGCTCAAACCTTTTTATCTTCTGACACTTCATGTGTCTCACACATACTGTATATTCATGCATATATATATTTTATCTGTCTTTCATTTTTTCCTCCCTACGTGCTAGTTATTCCAAATACTGTCCAATCTGACAACTCAATTGGTCAACCTAAAGTGATGTCAAAAGCAGATTTAAAATTTCCTCTTCCTTTTCTCATCAGACCAATACCTCCTCCTCCCATCATCTTTTTGAACATTCTTCATCAATTATTAAAGTCTGTTCTTACAGTCAAACTTGTATGAATATCTATGTTAACGTTTGCAAGTGAGTTGTCAGAGCAGCTCCTCAAACAGTAGAAGGTTGTGTGTTTTTGTGTGTTTGATTGCCCTGTTGCATGCATGGCAGCACAGAAGGACAATAATCTGTTGAAGCATCTTTGTCTCAGAGGATCACTGATCATTTTCCACCAGACCCAGATGTCCACACAGCCACTCCCTCACACATACACAGATAAGTGATCAGATAACAGTCTGAAGCCAGTTTCTCTTGAATGTGTCACTCTTACGAGTTTGTCCTCATAAACCAAACCAAAGCTTAAATCATTACCATGAAAAACAGAAAATTCCCTCAATCGTATTGTCTTTTTTAACACGTGTTCACACATTGACTTAGAGCTGTTGGCTTTAGTGTATTTACTTGTTGTATTTCTGGTAGATGAAGAATTACAGCTTGTAAATGAGTTTAAGAGCTTGAACGTCATCTTTGATTCTTCCCTTTCTAATAAGAGCCAGATTAGAAAAGCATCCAATAATGTTAAACTGTACAATTTTAAACAAATATAGAATTCTCTGTGGAGTATTTATGCTTCAAAGAGATGGAACAAACTTCCAGAAAACTGCAGCTCTGCTGAAATTGTCAGTTTTCTTAAACCAAGGTCAAAGACCATAGACTGTAAAAGAAGTCATGTCAAAGGAGCCTTTGAAAAGCTGTTAATTTCCTCTAATGGACGCTGCCATCTCAGCTGAACTTTAGCTCCATCCACTCTCAGGCAGAAAGGCCATGTTGAGGCGAGACTTGAGGCTGTCTGAACAATTGCAATGTTGCAGTTCTAATACCAGGAAACCCCCTCCACCACCACCACCACCCAAACCCCACAGTTGGAGCACATAGAGGAGTTATATTTTTGGACTGAAGCTTTTTTTTGAACAAGGTTGTGAAGATAAGGCTGTAAAAACAGTCGCTGCCCTGCATACAATCATTAAGGTTTAATTTTTCTGCAGCCAGCCCCAAGTGAACTCTCAGGGTTGAACTCTACAGATTTTAGTACTTCTGCATGGGACTCCATTTACAGCCCAGAGGTTGCCACCTTTAAAAGATTCACTTAAAACCAGCACTTCACTGTTGTAATTTTTACAGTCCCATTGAAAATACATTTTAATTAATATTCTTTTACACTTTTTATTTAAAGCCTGCACTACTCTGTAGCTTAAGATGACCTTTGACCTACTTAGTTAACCTATTCACATAAATGCTCTGCCTTGATTACAGCTTTTCCCAATATCCCTATTTGGAGTGATTCAGGAAAAATGTGATCTAATCTAAGGAAGGCAAGAGGAGTGGAGGACACGAGAGTCTGGACAGTGTGGAGGAATATTGAGTGCGAGGAGCAGGGAAGGTGGATACGAGTGGAGGTTGCATTAGCATTTGTATTACTTCATTCTCCCACCAATGACATCTCTCTGGCCTCGGTTAAAGTCTGCGCATTATTGTGGTTTCCCTGCCTTATTATTACCAGGGACAGGGAACAATTTCTACCCTGCTATTAGAAACTGATATGTGGATTCCAGCACAAACAAACGCACAAACACACACAGAGGCTGTGGGATTGCGGGGATCAAGTCCAACGGAAATAAATGGTGTAATTTGAGTCTGGATGAGTAATTCAGAAAAGTATTAAAGTCCTGATGACTTATTTCAGAAACACAAATTCCTCCACATGCCACAAACACATATTTTTAACACGCTCTAAACAGACACTAATGCAAACACAGCACTGAAATCCAAATGAAGCACTGATCTGTTTTATTTAGCCTGGAGAAGTCACTGCGGTAGGTATTTAGTTGCCCCGCACTCACAATAAGAACTCATTACGCTCAGGACCACAGGCTGTGTGTCTGCATATGTGTGTTTTTGTGTGTGCAGAGGGGGGGAGCGAATACACGAGAGTGTGTTACTCCGTCACAATAAGTCATCACACTGCTTTAATTAGAGGCTGCTCTTCAGGCGCTCATGGAGGTTGTGAGAGAGCGAGAGAAAGGCAGCATGAAACGCCAGGTCATCATACACGTGCTCACCCAAGCAAAGAACACAAGAAGTACACGTGCATGGATTTAACGTGTCATCGATCTGATTGATATATTTGGGCATGAGCGCAGATACACTGATATAGATGCTACCAATGCACACATTTGTACACAAAGTTACTGTTTCATGTGTGTTATGGTGCCGTACACAGAGGCCCCGTTTACACGACAAAGAAAGAGGCTGAACACAGAGAGTTTTTATTCCATTTTTGTCCTCCGTTTACATGAGAACAATGCCTGGAGTGTCTGAACCCATAAACTTTTGATACCAGGGTCCAGAGTGAAATGTTTTGAAAATGTTTGGTATCCGTACTTGTGTAAACAGGAACCAGAATTTCCAGAGAAAATGCATACGTGCACCGCATGTGCAGCACTCTTCCACATGAAGGCTGCATCAACAACAACAACAACAACAGCAGCTTTGGCTGTCTACTGAGCAACACATGTGCAGCTTACTGTGCTTGGTTTGTTGTCCTGACAGAAATATCCAGACACATTTGTTGTCCAGACAAGAAACTCCCACATCTTCATGCGTCCACTTGCCATTGTTGTTTATGGAAAGTTTGTCTTCACGGGAAAGCGTACGTGTGTTCTAACACCGCTGTTTCACTACAAACTGACATCGCCAACTACTGGCCTGGCATACACACTACAGCGCTTTCAGTCATTCTCATGTCTCCGTGTGAATGCGGATCGCTTTTGAAAATGCTTTCTGGTGACAACATTGTCGTGTAAACCGGGCCTTAGTGTCCTCTAACTTTGTTGTAACTGTTTTTACTATGGATGGAAATTGAAACAATTTTATTGGTACCGATGCTATTATCAATTCTGCTTATCAGTCTGATTCTTAAATGGCTCCCTTATTGGTTCCTGTGAATTTTCTCTTTAGGAAAAGACATAGGCTTTCAGTATTAACTCAGTGGTACTCCTGATATTTGATGCTATAGTGCAAAGATAGATGTTTCTACAAGTTGCTGATGTTTCTAACCACTCAACACTTTGCATTTATTGTCTTTTTCACTAGCAAGGACCACACCACAAATAGTATGTGTTTGAACATTTAATGAAGATTTAGGAATATGTGGGATGAGACTGATAAACGTGTGACATAAGTTGTGTTGAGTTAGGTGGTCTGGAAGGACATTTTGAAGCTTGGCAGAGGGAGACTCAGGATGGGGGCTCCGTCTCACGCGTATCTTGCCCAGCCATATCTCAACCCCCCCACCTTGAATGAGGTGGGCATGGAGCTAAATGGGAATAAAAGATTGAGAAGAATTAGTGATGAAGAGTAAAGGGTGAGATGGTGGGTTGAACAGTAGCGGAGTAACAGAATAATGAGGGATAAATGATAAAGTTTCTTAAAAACGAATGTCTAAAGCCTAGAATAGGTTGTTTAGATTAGAGTTCACCATGTTTACATACAAAACCAAGATTTTTTTTAATGCAAATGCTATTTTAGGGTCATTTATTCTTAAAAACTTTAATTTATGCATTCATTACATTCAGATATGCAATAAACAGTTTGAATTCTGTTTTTTGCCATTATGTTTAAATGAAAGTTGACCTTTTTTCGAATTAAAATAGAAAAACTTAAGCAATAAAAATGTCAACACTACTTTTTCAAGTTATACATTTGAACATAATTATCATCCAGTATTTATCACAGGCCTCTAAACCATGTTGAATTTATGTTGTGTTGTGGCAGTTTTTGTAATATCAGCAAATATTGTCCTTCAGTCCTTCAGTGTCTTTTCAGTCCTTCATAATGACAGACAGCCTCCAAATCTTTAATTCATCATTCGTCATTCATCAAAACATTTTTGTCAATGAATAAATGAAAAATATTCAGTTAATATGAACCCTGTTTCTGACAGTCCAAATATATTGACATGCGCACAAAAGATTCCCTCTCTACATCATCTGTCATTGCACCTATGCCTCCTTCTTGCCACAGTGACTGCAGCCATTTGTGCGTAATGCTGTGCCAGTTTGCACCTGCCTTTCAAACGTGCAAATATAGATGCAAAAATATAGATGCAAAAAAACGAGCGCACTCAGTTTTGGGTTTGAGAAATCACATTGCGGTTGCTAAATGATTACATTTGCATCTCCTCCTCCCAATATTTTGCGCGTTCTGATAATCTGCATGTATTCTGCATATTCATGAAGGCAAACATGCAAGATGGATTGCGTGTGCTATTTTGCTCATTTGACAGACACAATCCTCGGTACACCCTGTTAGTAGATCAGCTTTGTGCACGCCATCAAGTTTTCAGGTGTTTTTATACATGCAAACCTTCAGTAGATCAGGCCCCAGGTGTGGTATCATTTCTCACAATTAGCCTCAGTACCCTTTAATTAGATTATTTCATATTTAAAAGCATCAATCTGATGCATTTTAAGAGAAAATCAAGTACATTACAGTATGAATGTATAATAAAGTATCTATCTATACATGGTCACATTAAGGTATATAAGAAATGAGACTGACAACTTCTTTCATGAAATGCATTAACAATTTATCTTCCACTGGAGGTTTGTTAAGATAGCTACATAATCTCTGCTGTGTTAGTCGATGTTATGCATATATATCCATGGATCTACATGACTAACATTGATCACCTATTTTGGTTTCAAAACGGTGAATTTCACTGAAAGGTGAGTAATTTTAATGTCTGTAAGGAATACAAATCAATCATATTGATTTTTTAATTTATATGTAAAGTTCACATTATTGTTTACAGTAATAATTATTGGTATGATTTTTTTTATAGATTCTGACTTTATAATTAAACAGTACTGTATTGCATTGCAGCAAGAAGTATCAGGATATGAAAGAAGCATCCATGGGAAAATGAGTCACTATATATGATAACAAGGTTTACTGCACATCATTGTACTATAAGCTTGTAAATAATTCCACACAGGAAGCTTCAAAGGCAGATATAACATTGACCTGATTTTGTATTTTCCTCATCTGCTGAGACATTTAAAGTGCTAATGATTGTTTAAGCATTCATATGTCTCATTAGGCTCCTTACACACACACACACACACACACACACACACGCTTAATTACATCTCAGTTATTTACAATGCTCATTTAATGACATGTCACATGCACTTACTGTATGTGCACATAAAACATAAAACCACAGATTCACAAAACGACATTCACAGGCTCTCAACCTGTTGTATGTTTAATATGATTTCTATTTTCAAACCTGATGTTGTAGATTTATGATGTGTGCATCATATCTCGATTAAATTTACATGTTTTAAGCACTTACAATTTTCACCAGTTCATCCACTGATTATGATGCTGATGAACCTGTGCTGAGTCAGCACCATGTGGAAGAGATTATGAGGTATGTTATTTAATACATCTACATCCATACTACAATGAAGGGTAATGTCCACATTTTAAGTGTGATTGTTTTACATTTGGTTTCAAAAGATATCCCAATGGTCCATTTGCATGGAAAAAGCAGGGGTAATAAATTATCCAGCTCCTCAAGCCATCAGAGCCAACATGCACCATAGTGCACAATGCACTTGAGAACTGCCACAGCACCCCCCAGAATCCTGCTCATTTCTCCATCCATATTTTCCTGCTTGAATAACATTTAAATTATCTGAGAGAGCTGCACTACTGTACAATGGATCATGTCTGTGAAATCACTTTGGAGGTGAAGCAGGCAGTGCACGTGCCTAATAGCAAGAGGCGGACTGGTTCGAACTCCGTGAAGGTCTGGGCCTTTCTGTATGAAGTTTGCGTGCATGCATGCTCTCTCTGGGCACTCCGTCTTCCACAGACCAAACAACATGCTTGTTGGGTAAACTGGTGACTCTAAATTGCCCTATGTGGGTGAGTATCTGAAGGGCTGTCTGTCTCTCTGTGTCTCTCTATGTGGCCCTGTGATTGGATGGCAGCTAGTCCAGGGTGCATCTAACCTCTTGGTCAATGTCAGCAAGGATCCAGCCCTTGGGACACCGACAGAGACATTTGACATAGATAATGGATGGATGGATGGATATCTGCAAAATCTTCAGCACTTGTTTGTTTCTAATATGATATTATTTGTTTTATAAATTATAAGTCAGCCACTGGCAATAAAGCTATAAGAGTAACTCCCATAACTCACATGTACTTTATGTGATTTGGGGGGATCAAAGTTCATTGGGATATGAGTTTCCATTTGGCATTAGTTCTTAACAGGTACATGACTGTTTTAGTATTGCACATCAGAGAATGCTGCTGTCAGTAAATGTTTATCCTATCTTTAAGGACATGCTGTGCTGTTACCTTGTTCATGATACAGCATGTTCAATAAATGATTCAATCAGACTTTTTTGTACTTTCCAAACAAAATAATATAGCACAAAGCGCCTTACAACAACAACATAAAAAAAAAAAAAACACGAACAGAAAAGTAAAAGGATACACACATAAAACATACAAAACCTTACCCACTCACCCAATCCACATTCAGCACACAAAGACATTGAGAGAGGACTTTGAAGAAAGAAAAAAAAAAAAAAAAACAGGCATGGGCGACTGAGGAAATTATATTCTGAATTGAAAATGAGAACACAGGAGCTAAAACTAAAAGGCTAAAAACATCATGATAAATAAGACAATAATAGAAGAACAGGCAAAATGAACAACACTAAAAGACAGTTATTAAAATGAATTTGTTTCTACTGAGATAAAAAATGCTAAAAGTTATTTGTAATTAATCATTCTTAAACGGGATAATATAACAAAATGAATAAAAAGAGGTTAAAAAAAACACAAAGTAATAAACCTAAAGTTTAAACAGAGTAACAAAATACATAGAATACTTGACATTAAGAGGAAATAAATCCAAAAGCCAGCTTTAAAAGGTCGGTCTTCAGCTTGCTTTTAAAAGTATGAACAGATGGTGCTGCCCCCAGGTCTTCAGGTATAGACTGTTCCACAGACGAGCGCCATTATCAAAGGTATAAGAAGAGAAGAAGACAGGACCAGAGCAACTAAAATTTTGGCTAAACTACACTTCAAAGATTATGTGATCATGTGCAGTCAGATCCTTCAGCACTACATTAATATGAATAAATATATCATATTTAGTGTGCTGTTCTCTCCTGTCCACACTGAGCCACTATAATCCCCTGACACAGGTAGTGATAGCATCTGTAGCAATGCCCCGTCACCAGTGTTGAGTATAGTTATTTTTAAAAGTAATCAATTAGGTTACAGCATTACATATTAGGAAAGGTAGTCTATTATGTTACTGTGCTATGTGAGGAGTAATGCATTATATTATATTATATTTTACATGATAAAAAATGAAAACCTTTCGGCTTTTAGTTTCTCGTTTTGATTATGAATATGGGACACAGCCAATGGCCTTTCTGCTCTTTAATGTGTGGACTGTTCCCAACCCCACAGCTGACTTTTTAGCCTATAAACTGTAATTCCATATCTTAATGGCAGAGTAATACACATGATAATCTTAACAGCTCTTATTATGCTCATAATCTGCTGAGTAACAGAGCAGAGACACTGTGTGTACTCCTGAAAGCACAGTGCACCAGAGCTGTTCCACTGAGATGATATAACAAGGTTTTGAACTCACATTTCATGTTGATGTTGTTCTTTTTGCTTCATTCAGAAACCCATCAAACAGGGACATTTCCCTGGTGTATTGCAGCCCTCTGTCATCTCTTTAGCAGTATCTGCTAACTTTGGCCACTTGTGTAGTTTTGTTTACTTTCGCTTGCATGCAGTTAGGGCTGTTCCAATGTGACAATAGTAGGCAAGAAACAGAAACAGTGCTGTTTTGGTGAGTAGCAACAAGTGAACGTGATATACAGGTGGAGCTACTTCCGATTCCCCCCCTCCAGCCAAATTCCTTCGACAATAAGCTCCAGACAGTTACCAGCCAGAGTTCCAGCTACTGGGTGAGACTTGTTGTCATGATCCTGCACCTTTTAGTTAAGTTACCCATTTTGTTTCCATGTTTTATGTTTTGTCTTGTACATCCTGTTTTATTTTGATAATTCACGTCTTTTTTTTTTCCCCCCTGGGTTTTGCTTCCTGCCTGGCTCTGGTAGACCTGATCTCTGATTGTTCCTTCTCAGCTGTGTCTCGTCACCCCAATCACCTCATGTATTTAACTTCATGTCTTCTCCTGTCTTGTTGCCAGTTTGTAGCACTTCATAGTCTCGTTCCAGCATTTTCACATCTTGTCTCATAGTATACAACCTCGCCTGTTTTGACTGATCTTGCCTTTTTGCCTCAAGTTTTTTGAATACTGTCACCTTTATTATACTGACTGCCTTTTTGTGTACCTCACCCTTCATGGTACCTATTAAACCCTTTTGCCTTTTGGAACAACTGGTCTGGTGTCTTGCATTTGTGTCCTTCTCTCTGTGCCTGTGATACTTGCTCCCAGGGAGGACAGACTCTGCCCCCACAGTGACACCCAACAGATAGAAACAGATCTCCATTTCCTCACATCCTGCTCTTAATATCAGGCTGTGAGAGAGCAATGCTATCACCAAAAAATGCACACACTCAGAGTTTGAAAACTCTCTCAGAAAATCTTCTGCAAGATTATAGTGTACAAAGTATCATGACCTGAAGACAAACTTTGATTTTGACATTGAAAAAAGTGAAAACTTCCTTTCTTTCTATTGACCGATCATATGTTCCAGATGTCATCTTCTCTTGATTTCCTGATGGTAGTGTCCAATCGAGGGCAGCCAAAAGTGAACAAGAAAAAAGACAGTTACCTCACTGTTCCCGAAAGAATAAGAAAGGAAATGTGAGTAAAGTAATGGGGCCCTTTGTGACATTTGGGACAAAATACACTTCCAAAAGTGGCACGAATGACTAAATAGAGTTAAAAAAAAATGTCTTAAGGAATGAGTGCACAAAAGTATGTAAGTTTTGCTGAAGGTGTCTTTGCATACTTGTGTAATGGTGTTTTCCTAATAACCCAAGGCTTAACAGACCCAGATTTAGATGTGAAGAGGCTTGCTCATTATTGTTACCTCCGCCAAGGAGTTTATGTTTTTGCCGGTGTTGGTTAGTTTGTCCGTTTGTTTGTCTGTTTGTGTTCAAGATAACTTAAAACGTTAAGGACGGATTTGGATGAAATTTTCAAAAAATGTGTAGAATGGGCTAAGGAAAAAATGATTAGATTTTGGGACTGATCCAGATCACCATCCGGATGCAGGAATTTTTTAAAGGATTCTTTAACATTGCTAGATAGGACCATTTTTGCCTAAGTGGACTGAAGCTGTTTGGCGGAGGTCTGCGCTCTCTGAGGGCTTTTCTAGTTCAGAGTGTGACCGGTATAATGTGCCATGAGATTTAAATATCATTTTGATTTTTTGTTGTCTTCAGGGTCATACTACTTTTAATACATTAATCTGATATCATTACAGAATACATATTCTGATAGCCCAGGTTTTCCTGAAAAATCAATGTATTTACCTGGATTCTACGTAAAAGGGCTGGAGTTCTACATGCATTATTTCAAAAGAAATCCAGGTGGACTGAAAACAGCAAGAATAGCCTGGAGTTGAAAGGGTTACTTCTGTTAAGAACTGCTTTTACTTACACACTCATTTCCTCAGATTCCTGCGGTGGTGAGTACAAAGTTTGAAGTAAATAATCTGCAGGCACATTAAAACATTAATAGTTTAAGATGTATCACACCAGTTAGTCCATCAGCTGTAAGTTACTTCACTTATTTATATACCAAAAAGCTTGGGAGTTAATGTTCTCCTCTCCTCCCACATCATGATCTATTTCAGAAACTGTTATCCTCGCTTTCCCTGATGTTTCACATCAAATTGCTTTGGAGGATAAAAAAGTATCTTAATTTGTTTTGCACCAAATGTCAGACACATACAGTTTAATGTGTGTTATGTACAATAAATTCCTCCTCTGTGCCTCTGCAGTTACTCCCGCAGGCTGTAATCATAATCAGTTCCACAATCTCTGTCAACCCGAGCGGTCAGACAAAGGTTATAGAAAGAGAAATAAACTCTGTGACTAAAAATATCTGACTTTCTTTGCAAAAGAAATCCTAATCCCCCTTCATCATTCTCTTATTGAGCAAGTAGCAGGTTCAGGTCCTTCTCCTCTCTGTTCTGCCCACATCATTATCTGCCCATTATGCAAGCTTTGCCCCAAATATTGATTAATGATTAATGACTCCACAAGGTAGAAGTATTCCGCAAGACAATGAGAGCCTACTGTTCTCCTTAAAGTCTACCTCAGTGGCTAAGAACAAAAAAAAGCATGTTGATAATGCTTACTCAGGAGAAAGAAGTCTTATCCTGGCTGTTTTATTACAATAATATAATCAAATCCACTATTCAACAGTTTAATCTCTCTCTGTCACTGAAGCTATTGAGTTGCTGAGAGAAACTCCCCTGCATCATGTATCAAGTTATTGAACAAATAATGGCAGCCATCATGGAGGAAAAATGCAACAGTAGACAGTTCCTTCTCTTTCTTGAATGATGAAAGAGATTAAGAGACAAAGGAAGTCACATATCCACTTCTAATACAGAAGTGACAGTGACACATACACAGTGACTGATAGTGTATAATTAGAAACATTTCTTTTGTTCCATAAAAATGGCCCGCAGGAATAGTGAGAGAAGTATACGTGAAACTGCAGCGGAAGGATATTGATGAAACAGTCACCCATCTCTGTTTTTCCCAAATTCTATTCAAGTAAATATTAACTTTTTATTTATTCATTTTTCCTGTTGCCGTAAAAGAAAGAAAAAAAAAAACTTTCTGTACTTTACAGACTGACATTCTTGTTAAGAGAGCAATTTTGTTGGCAAGGTTTTTGGCAGATTGGCATGTTGTACCTTAGAAAGTTGATGATTAGTTTCAGCAGATATGTACATTTCCTTAGATAATTACAGCCAATAAAATCGGCTATAAATGTTACTGTAATTTCTCTTTTATAACACGCCCTCGATTATAACACGCACTCCATATTTTCATGATTTTTGCCTGGAAAAACACTGTACTCCAATGTAACATGCACCCAAGTTTTGCCCAAACCTTACACTCTCAGACAACTTAAAAAAATACCTTTTTTCAAAGTTTTAATCAATGAAATATCAGTATTTTCACACATACCGTACACGATTTTCTCTCTCAAATGGATGCAGAAGTACCTTTTGCTTCACGCATGCGCAATTACACAATTTCTGCCTGAGCATGCTCAGTCATAGTGTACTGGCCAATCAGAGACCAGCCATCCACATGCTGATGTCTTCAACCGATCACAGCGCAGCTATTTTGCATCCCCTTGCTCACACGATTGCAGCACCGTGTTTGCATGTGTTTTTGAAGAGAAAGACAATATTTTAGCTTTTTGTATCAGATGTGTTGCAATTGCGATGCTGGAGAGACTAAATATGGTAAGTATTTTGCTTGTATAATATGCACCCGGAAATTACACCTTATTTAAGAGCAAAAAATGCATGTTATAGTCAAGAAATTACGGTAAGTTGGTTTGTAAGTATGGCTGTTTCAAACTGGAAGCATTTTACTTGCATGACAGAAGCAGGGAGTGCTTTTTTAAAATTATGTGAACATGTAAAGTCAGAGCTTTCAGACTGGAAGTGTGAGCCGCACATCTCAGGCGCGTCCCTCACACCAAAAATTTGAAGAATAGGAGGCTTGCCTATTTTTCCACAAGCCACGCGTATTTCTCAGCTAAAACAGACAGAAAATTATAAATATCATATTTACCTTAATCCAACCGGTATGTGTGTCCACAGTGGTAGAATATATCACAGAATGATAGAAATATCAGGAGTGTCATGTGTCTCTTAATTTGTGTCTCTTAATTTCTACATGCACCACACACTGTGGTACATGTAGAAATTAAGCTATGATAGGAACTATCCAATGACTCTTCCTGTCTGTCCTCTCGGAATTAAAGCTTCAGTTTTCCTTCTCTGAGGAGAAACTCCCTTTGTTGATCAGAATGCTTTTGTTCTGCAGGTTTCCTAGGCCAAATATGCAATGAATCAGGTTTCTTGTGGGGAGATTTCTTGTGGTTCTTCCTAAACTTTCAATAGAAGCTTATTACTGGGGTGATGCAGATGGAGAGATGGAGCTGTGACAGCAGGGAGACATGTTGAAGTTTCTGGACTTTCACACACCTGGTGTGAAAGCTGTGGCAGCATTTCCTGGAGCTGACAGTGCAGCAACATGCACGTGCAAATAAATGCTTCCATTGTGAAACAGGCATTTGTAAAGTTAATTTATGTTATACTTTTCATAGACAAAAGTCACAAAGTGCTTCACATGGTGATAACAGCACATCAATAAATGTACGTGTGTACCCTTGTTTACTCATTCATGCCATACACATACAATATACAAACATACAGTACAAGTAAACATTTACCGTATATCTGTGTATGCATACATACATACAAGCCCATGCATACATCCACATACTTTATATGGTGCATGTGGAAATTAAAAACACAATATACTGACAAACGGTACAACAAAAAAGAGAACAATGTCTAAACAGGTACGTCTTTAGGTGATTGTTTTTGTAAGGATTCTGCATTGTGTAAGCACAATGGTAGATCATTCTATAGTTTTTGGGCTTCAGCCCGGAGGGCTCAATCACTTCATGTCTTAAGGTATGTTTGACGAACATTAAACAAATGAAGAGTGTCAGACCTGAGGGAGCAAGTTAGTTATATAGTATATTAGCCACTTGTACTCCTTAAAAAAAGGTTTGGAAAAATTTTTAGGGGATTATTTCTCCCCTTTAACAGTACCAATTGGTATTATATTGTTAGAAAGCCTATTTAGTCAACTTTACAATAAGGTATAGTTTGCAAGGATTGTGAATTTGTGGAATGAGCAACAACTAAATCTGTGGGTAGTGCCCAAAAGTCATGATTAATTAAAGCTGTTTTGAGGAGTATAAATCCTATGTGGGTAGAATGTAAACATGTATCACAATAATTCACTGCATCGTCACCAATGGCTTGCTTTGACTCGAATGTTGTTGGTTTTTTGTATTAAACTTGTTTACAATAAAAAAAAGGCTGTCAGAATGAAAGGAACAGATCAATTCAATTAATGTATAAACTTGATGTTCTTGATAAATAATTAAAAAAAAAAAACAAATCAGCATCCATATAGGTATTAGAGATTATGAGTTTAGGAATATCTGCACATCAGATGTCTGCAAAAATCCTGTATTTAGCATCCCTAATTCTTGGATTTGCAGTAGGATAGATTAGGTAGATTAGTAGCATTGGTAGATTATGTGACTCTTCAGTAGTGTATTGGGTTGTAGGTGCAGTTAGCAGTCTGTATTCAGTGCTTTTCGTTTCATTTTGGTACAACTACCTTATGTTTCTTTTAGAAATAAAGCAACTTTATTAGGGATATTTGGATATTAGTTGAAATGCATTACGGCGATGATAAATTCACACTGAGACAATACAACACTTTTCACATCAGGTTCACAACTTTACAACAATTTTGGTGATTTTCAGAACTTCATGGAGATAAAAAATCACAGTCAGTTTGTTATAAATGTTTTAACTTGTCAATCACAGATAATATCAGTCAAAATGTTTTTTTTTTTTTTAATCAGATTGTTCAATGTCCTTAAGGGTAAGCTAAAGCCAAACAACTGTGGCCTGAATGATATTACCTGCCATAAACAAATAAGCTAAAAAAAAATAGTTCCATGGACATGAAAGGAATCAACAATTTAACCGTGTTGGCACCATTGTATGGATTCAGATACAGGTCCATGTGTCCGCTGTATCTTTTACTAGTCCATACTTACTTTTGAATCTTGACAAACGCTCTGCTGATTTGCTGTGCACCACTACTCTCTCCTTCTTCATGGGTAAATGTGGCTTGTTTGGATACTACCACACTACATGACCATTAAATAGCTAAGCTTTTTGACTCAGGAGACAACACCACTACCTCAGTGCTATTACAAAATAACCCCCTGTTGACGCTGATGTTATTGCCCATTATTGGTAAAATGTGACCAAAATGTTGTCGGGACATCATGTGGTTATGGCATACTGAATTTCATTCTAAATTAAGAGGTTTGTTCTGGCATATTAAATACTGCAGTTAATAACTTTATTTTATAGGCACATAGCTCCATTACTTAAAACAATATTGTAATTGCTCTAGAAAAAGCTGATAAAGTCTGTTTCCAAAATTAGAATTGATTCTGAGTCATATTTGGCACAGCTTTATCCGAGAAGTATAGCCATCTTTTGACTTGCAAATCACTGCCTGCTGGACACTCTGAGCAGATAAAAATAAAACTTGGTCCTCTTTTTTGAAAGGAGTTCACACAGTCCTGGACTTAAGGCTAGATTTAAAAAAAAAAAAAAAAAAGTTCACAAAATATTGAACTAATATTCATGAAAAGTGCTTTCTGTATGATACAAACACCAGAAGGCAAAGGGGCTCTCACCTATTTCTATTTTAAGCAGTTAAGATTGAGAGAGCAACTTAATCTTCTTGTGTCAGGAAGTATTGACTGAGTTCACTGTCAAACTTCTCCCCTTTTGTTCCTCCCACATCATCAATTGGTCATTATGAGCCAAAGACCTGGGTGCTCTTTTTTTGGGTGGATGTTCCATCTAATGGTGCAGATATTGAGTGCAGTGGGAGGCTAACATTTTCTTCTCTGTTCCTCCCACATCATCAGTTAGTCATTATGAAGGCTGAGTCATTAGTACGCAGACAGATCGTTAATGCAGAGACGGATCGTTGAGAGAGCCTGGCTCTTTGTCCTTATTGAACAGGGGACTATTATTTTCACACCTGACTCTTATTCATCTTTGGGACAGTGAATGGGAAAATAGAGCTGGATGTATGGACATTCAAAAGTGCTTCTGTTGTTCCATATACAGGGAGTTTGAACAATGCTCCATAGGGAATAATTATACAAAGTTATGATGTGCTAATGTTGGTTACAGCAAATTACTGTTGTTTTTGGTGCTAGAATGCAAGGGGGTTACTTATAAACCCTTGATAAACCTTTTTATATATTGATACCTATTTAGTGTTAATACATGCAACTTCTAAAATAAACACAACATACTTGTACCCAAATGAAAATATATGCACTTGGTAAAAAGACACCCTCCCTTATTATGCTTTTTTTTTTCTTTAGACCAGTGCAGTGGGCCGAGTGGTGGATCACTGCAAAAAAGCAGTGGAATGGGTGCAGGCTAACAAACATTTGTTTGCAGCCAAAGTAGAGATGCCTGACATTTTACAAATGGACATTAAACAAGCTAAGGAGGCTGTGCAGGAAATGGCAAAGCTTTATGTCCACACCTTGGATCCACAAGATGAAGAAAGCAAAGAATCCATTCTGGAGCCTTTTTAGTTCATCTTATTTAACATTGAAGATATGTGGGTGTTCTGTGGAGAGATAATGGATACTAGAGGGTACTTGGTGTACTGTGAATACAAAGAGGAAAAATAAAACACATCTTTGGAGGTTTGTTTGGTGTCTACTCTGTTTCTCCTGTAACACAGGTTATTGACTGTCTGGCTCATGTAACTAGGTACTCAGTAATTAACTTTGAATACACAAAGCTAAATTAATTCAAAATCATCAACCCTCACCCTACATTGGCAAATAAAGGTGGTCCGACAGCACAGGTTAAAAAAAAAATAGCAGTATAGAAAGCACAATTAGGCAATTATTAAATGAATTATGATGAGGTGTATGAATTGCAAACACACACAATGCCTGTGTTTAAGATTTGAGTAAATCAATATGTAAATGAGTCCAAAAGTGCGGAAGGCTACATTTTCAATGATAAATAATAGTATAAAAGCAAAAAACAGTCAGCCATTGGTTGAAATGCAGAGGCATTATCACACATTTTAAGGTGTTTTAAAAGAGATTTATTGTTTTTAACTAATTTGTAGCACAAACTACACTAACAGCTGTCAATTTTGCTGATTAAATTATAATACTGGAGTAAAATAATTCATGTTTCAAGTAATGTTTTAAGGGGATCATAACAATGGCTGTACATTTACTTTGTGTTTTTTATCTGTATTATAAGCCTCCAAGTGGTCATCCCGTTTTCTATTTTTTCTTTGTTTTTTTTGCATGAGTATACTTCCTGGTATACTCGCTTTTATTTTGAAAGACTTCAAATCAACTTCCGGTCCTCACAGCAGAGGGGTCTTAACAGTGCAGGTCTGCAACTAAGGGTCCTGACAGTGCAGGTCTTCAGCCAGACTATCTTGACTCATCTTGACTTTATTTGGTTGTTTTGGTTTTCCATCAGGACTCATGCCTAGTACCTTCCACAGTTTCTCATATCACCTCAAGCGTAGCTCCAAGCAAGCTGAGCCAAGACATGGAGACACTATGGACCTCTGAATGGTCGTAGTATCGCCACACCATGACTCAACGGTTTTGACAAGGAAATTATCTATCTAACCAGACACACTATATGGACCTTTCAAAAGAATATCCGGCAGGTGATTGGACAACTGTTCCATAAAGACAAGGAATTGATAAGAAAATTGATCAGCAAAAAGACTAATGATATCAATTACTTAATTACCCATTCCTACTCATAACAAACTATAACAAGTTTTGTGACTCACTTTTTTTGTTCTGATTTACCAGATTAGGATCACTATTAAAAGATTTTCCAGCATATTTAGGCTCCTAGACCTTTGATTGACCACATCTACCAGCACTTTCCCTCCAATTAGAGAGCAAATGCTGTTATTAATATTCAAATTATTGGTTTTAATGTCTCCAGTGAAAGCAAATAAAATAATCAGGTTAATAAAATCATGTAAAAAATATATTCAATGCCCCAACTTTGATGGCATCTCACAGTTGTGCAGTAAGCAAACCTCTCCTCACAGCAAATGATGCCATTTCGAGAAAAGCACACACTGACCCCAAAACCAGCCACTCTTACACACAAAAAAACTGGAATATAAAAATATATTCAAAACATTTGACCTAAAGTGGTTCAGAATGTCCCTGGTTGCCTCAATGGTCCACTGATGGTGAATGGATAACCTCACACACACACTGACTCACACACACATTAGGAACATGCACACCGTGGCCATTCATTCAGGCATGGAGTTGAGTAATGAGTGGTTTTAGTGAAGGGGACAGCTCACCTTCTTACCAACCCCTCTCAAGGAGACTTCTGATCATTGTTGTCAGCTACAAGCTAAGCACGTTAAATGGATACCGCACTGTCCGAGGGTGTGTGTGTGTGCGTGTCTGTAATTGGAGATGGAGAAACTTGCGCATGTGTGCAATCAACAAAGGAGGAAACCGAGTGTAAGTTCATGTCTTTTCTGGAATGTGTGAGAGCAGATGTGTCCATGTGCATCTATATTTGTGTGTGGGATAACATTTCTCTGCAACACCTTACATCTGCCTCCCATTACGATTAGGACGGACTCACTGATAGATGTATAATGGACTTTCCTCTGTGTTTGTGTGTGTGTGCACATGTGTGTGAAGGGAGCATTTAGCAGCCAATCAATCACAGGCTGTCAGATGGCTAAGTGCGGGGAACGGTGTCAGGGAAGGTGACACACACACACACACATGCATGCACATGCTTACGTGCACATGGATAAACATGGAAACAAAACTTCAATGTACAGGTGGGAAAAGTACAAAGAGAGGTTATTTAAGCTTTAGATAATCTTTGGGTCTAAAATGACCAAAAATCTACCCAAAATACTAAAAAAAGAAAGGTCATCTTGAGCTGGGATTTTCTTGCCCAAACAGATTTTAAAGACATTGACAAAACTAAATTCACGAGAGAACACCCTCCAATCAGTCAAGAGACATGAGTCTTTGTATCTTTATATGTCTTTATGTTATTTATATAGTGGAAGTGGTAAGCCAAGATTTTGCATTGCTAAGAATCTCATTGATCTCTGGTGAGGACAGCTCTCATGAAATATGTCTTGGACCGTATATTGCAATTGTAAATTAAAGAAAAAAAAATATCATGGACAGTTCCTTATAAAATATTTCCCTAATTATTTTTGTAAATTTTAAATTAATATGTCTTGTCAATAATCAACAATATTGGTATTGGAATACTGGTACAATATTAGTTTTGAACTGTAAAATACTGCACTTCTAATGCTGTAAAATCTTAGCTATAAGCTCTTGTGATGGTTTATGTTGCTTTGTAGAAGTTACCATTAGTCATTATAAGAACAGCATATATTATAGGTTATGTACATAATTTTGCTGTTATATTGTCCTTACAGCTAAATCATAAATATTCATAATACTTCATAACAATGACTCTGACATTGTGTTAAGTATTTTATAAAGATAAAAAAGGTTAGATATTAATTGAATATATTTGCAGATTATTGTCTGTTTGATGAAAATATTAAGGTTAATGGAGACTTTCACTTTTGTAATATATTTAATCTATTTATAATTGTATTTCCGATATTAAAATCAATTTTAATTCAATTGTAAGTTACTATGTATGGTTATTAGTTGCTCTAGGAAAAGTATAAGCTGTATTTTTTATAGAAACTGGTTATAAGCAAGGTTAAGGGAAATTGTATGCTTTAACTAGATTTAAACAAAGCTCTGCTAATTCAGGAAAATCTAACAGAATGCTGCAAACTTTAATTCTTACATTTAATTTAAACTTTTTTTATGATCAACATTTCAAACGCTCAGCAGCTCTAATTCAAGACAGTACCATTTCTGTTCATATCAAATACTTCTAAAAGGACTGCCATAAAAATAGTTAATTAAATCTTAAAAGGCTGAGCACTTGACACAAGAGCAGCAATAACTGGGACTCAGGACCCCAACTGTGGGGAACCTGTAAAAGCAGCAGACCCCTACATTACTGTTATAAATTTCCAAGTTATATTTTAGAGATCTATTCAACATGTGACCCTCAAATCAATGTGACCCAATGACTGTTTTACATCAAAGTCATTAGTGTTTGTGTTACTTGAATGTCCGGTAAAATAGGACTTTTTAAATCATTCAAAAATGTCTTTTGTTTTTGGTAAACATCTTGGGACCCCTTCTTTATGTCTCACGACCCCCAAGGGGTCCCGACCCTATGTTGAAAAACACTGCTTTAATAAAACAACTGTGCAGAATTGGTTTGGACAGTGATGGTGGGGCCCAACATCAGATTTCATTTTGAGGCCCAAAGTTCTTGGCAGCACCCCTTCCTGCGAGCACCTTTGATGACCTCTGAAGGGTCAGGGCCCCAACTCGGAAAAATCAGGGTTTCAGGAACCACAAAACATTAGTGTCAGCTTTCTTGTTGTCCTTGTTTTTCTGATTTTCCGCCACAAAAGTTGGGATTTTAATAGACTGTTGTTTGTTTTCAAATGTGCAGAATTATTAGTTGGGAAGCAGTGAGTTGTGAAAATTGATTTCATGCTCATAAATGAAAAAAAAGAACCTGAGGTTCATCCATTAATGATTAAATTAACCATCTCTGTGAGAATAACTCACACAGAAATCGACTGTAAAGCAATCATTTTCCTTCCTCTGAAATTTTATCGAGACATGAGAGATGAAAGAGCGTGCTGGTTCTCTTCCATTATCATTGTGCAACACATTTAAACATTTCGGCACACATCACAAACTGAACAGACAGGCTGCCAACCCCAAACACTGCTCTATACTTTTGGACCTGGCACAACAGCACTGTAGCCGAGCTTTAATGATCATTTATTCAGTCCCTCATTTTTTTTACAGCTCTCTCATTCCCAAGGGTGCTACTGTCGATACAAGTGTGTGACAACAGGCCAAAACATGACCAGCTGTGTTAGCCAGAACAGTCTCTGAAGGAGACTTTGGGTTAAGTTACAGCAAAAATATATGTACAGAACTTTTGGCAGTATAGGGTTACATATACATCCTGGAGACCAAATTGTGAGATTTCTGTTTTAGGTGTTGTAGCTCTGAACTCATGCTCGCACTATAACATTAGATATGTTGGCTGCTTGTTCAAACAGGGCCTCAGTTCCTGCTCTTTCCATTACAGAGATCCTGATGGATTCTGCAGACAAGATGTGGTATCTTTGCTTCACTGCAGGGTCATGGGAGAGCTTTTCTTGCAGTCTTAACCAAATATAATAGTACTACAGTTTTATCTCAACTTTTGTATGGAATGGCATGTGCATTTTAGTTTATTTTAATTTCTAACTTGCTACCCCCATACATAGTTGAGCTCTACCTTTGTTCATAGCTGCCAAGTACAATGAGCGATACATCTGATGGAACAAGAGGTATATCATCAGCACTAATATACAGAACATCAAATCATTGGTTTTCACAATGTGTATCTGCCTGCAGGGGCTGATGCAATAAACCGGATATGAATAATAACTGTCTTTATAAAGAAAAAAAAATGCAATAATCATATTGAGCTCAAAATAGGCATAAGGCTGTGAGTCTACGTGATGCATAACTGAGGGCCAACTCAACCTTCCAGCCATGAAGACGGGCAGAAAAGAGCAGAACAAAAGTTTATAATGTGCTCCCTTCTCTGCTGCAGGTTTGAGGTCAGTGAATATAGGCAAGAATAAATGAGTCAGTTTGCTTTGTTGTCCATCTATAACGTTGATACAGGCATTTTCTGGAATATATACACATAGATTGTCCTGATCCTGGGCTGCAGCCGAGATAGTTGAGTTTAAATCAATGTCTTGCTTGTTTAAGTCTGAAATGATCCATAGATGCTGCTACAGATGCTACAAAAGTACCAGTTGAATCTAGCATGTAAAGCTGGAGATACACTTGCTGTAAACTATGTGGATGCGTGTTCATGATGGCTGCCACATATCCCGAGTCAATTAAAAATGTGTGCATAGTTAGTTGTGTTACTTAGTGTATGAGTCAATTTGATGTAAATATGGACTTTTATAAATGCTTGAATGTTCAGCAATATGTTTTTATGTATTATTTGATCACGTTTGAGTATTTAAAGGTCATGTTTGATCATGACCATGTTTTACATGTTTAAAGAATTTGCATTGTAAACATATATGCAAACACCAGTAAAACCCACAAGTCAACATACTACCAACCCAACAGTCCATTTTCCAGCATCACAACCACACATCATTGAAATCTATCTGACACCCACTTGACTCAGTGAGCCCCCACCAAGCCCTCAGTGAAGTCACAGTGATTGACTGTGCTCTGTTAAAGGAGCAACCTGCTACTTTACAACCTGCACTTTTTGTAAGAAGGAAGGTATTGTGTTTTCCAGTCAGCTGTCTTTGTGCACTCTACCATATAGCTGCTCTGTCCTTAAACAAACATAGAACGCAGATGTGCAAACTCTCTGCAAGTTAAAAAAAAAAAAAAAAAAAAAAACAGCTACAGTCTTGTGTGAGAGACATTTTGTTAGGACACTCAAAATACAGTCGTAACATAAAATAGTGTTAGGGTTTCGCCCAGCACAATACAACCCTACAAAGGAAAAGTGCAGTATCTGCAAAAATGCCAAACGGAGAAAAACAGCTTGTTGTGTTTTTTTTTCACCAAGTGTAAGTATGGAATCATATTTAACAACCAAGTGTGTGATTAATTAGATAAAAGGGCAGGGAATTTAATGCATATTGTATATTGACATTCATGCTAAATTTGGCAGTTTTATAGGCTGTACTGCACTTTGTCTTTGTTTTACTGCAGTATAATTACATGACCATACAATGACATACTACAGTACGTGCAATAAGTAAGGCCATTTCACTTAGTTTTTTTTTTTTTAAATAATAGTTGATATATTAATTTTCAATATTTCAAAATTTTGTCCTAAAACCAAAGCAAACTGCAGTATCTGATATTCTTCATGGTGAAACCAAGGCAAACTGCAGTAAGTGCAGTTACTGCAGTTTGCTTTGGTTTTACAGCGCATTTTTGCAGTTACTGCAAAGTAACAAAGGGCAATATCTCAGAGAAATTATGCAGGAGCCCTATGAAACTTTAAGAGATTGAAGGGCAGATATTGCACTTTTGATTAGTGCAAAAAAAAAAAAAAATTGAAAAAATGCAGATACTGCACTTTGCCTTTGTAGGGCAGAATAGTTGCAGCCACACAGTTGATTGTCAAACAATTTGGCTTTATTCACTTACTTAACAAAACTTAAATGAAAATACACAGTTCCTGTATGCTCCTTGCTGTCTGAGTCCCAGTGAGTGGATGTCAGCTCCAGCATGCTACTGCAGAGAAAACACAGAGTGTAATCAGTGGACACCTACATCAATTAGTCTGACAATGCTACCATGCACCATCTCCCACACCTCTCTCCCCTGCAGCTGAGTTCAACCACACCCAACTACCACAACAGCATCTTGAACGATGTCATTTATGTATGTGCTGTGTGTTTTTTTTTTTTTTTTTTCATTTAGCTGAAGATGAGGTATCATAAATTCAAAGTAGCACTGATATGCATTGCTCTTTATCCATCCATTCATCCATTATCTATACTGCTTCCCTTTAGGGGTTGCAGGGGCCTGGAGCCCGTCCCAATTGGTAATTATAATTTTGTTTCTGTAATTGTTAATACGCCGGTGGGATAAAGCTCTATAACTTAAAATGATATTTTAAAAGCTGAAATATAATTTTATTGTTATCCATGAATTTTCAAATTTACTATTTTACAAAATAACCAACAAAGTAAAAAAAAAAAGAAGCACATTGTTATTTCTTGAAGATGTTGAATCATAGTTATTTACTTACATGCCTGAAAAAAAAAAATAAATAGTCCTAGGGGTTGAATGTTATGCTTGATTAATTTTTGACTGCAAATCCCAGTCAATTGGCTCAAATTTGGGTTTAAAAGGTGAATTCAGTTTTAAATTCTTCATTCCTGTTCAAGATGTATGATGTATGTCCAAAGATAAGGCTGTTTTTTGTCAGGCGGACCAAACCTGGAAAATGCTGTCTAATATAAAGAGTGATGATAGAGTTAGAGAAATTCCGGGAGTTTTCAAAGTTGGAAACAGTCCATGGGAATTAACAGGAATTAATGTGAATAACTGGGAACAAATGAGAATAAACCTAAAAATTACAAAATTAAATATTTGGCCCTTAACAGGGATTTTAAATACAATCTGGGTAAACATATTTTAGCATAACCTTGACTGAGACAGATTTCATGCAAGTATACTTGAGAATATATATGCCTATTCCTCAGTCACATGCACATTACGTACACACTGCTTACTGCAGGGCTATTGATGCCACGCCCCTACATGCATAGCGCATAAAAACCTCCTACATGTGCTGACAGGCACAAACTTCCTATCTCCAAAACTGCTATTGTCAGGAGATTTTTTAAAAAAGTGCTCTACTATTGAATGAAGTAATAATGTCCTGATAACCAATCATTATTTGTTCTTTAAGCTGGTTAAAGTTTTACAAAACCCACTCACCATCATGTAAGGTGACCAATGGTACTGTTTTATGAAAAAAAATGAAAATCACCTGGTCTGTACCTGACAGCCATGAAATAATATGTGAAATGTAGTGTTTAATAATTGAATCACCTAAATTCATCTAATGAGTTTGTATAAACAAACACTCAGGAGGAAGTTAGTCATTCTCACCACGTACAGTCATCAAGGTTCAAGGTATAGCAAGACACATCAGGGCATAAAGAACAAACTCAGTAATGTTTGTTTGCCTACAGCAGCCAGTGAGTGCAGACAAGGTAAACATGAAGCACCTCCTCCTGTGTGATTGAGGGAGCATGTAAGGTATTATGTTTGACAGCTGAGCGAGTGTGTAGTTGTGTCTGTTCATAATTCTGATCTGGTTAAACCTTGCCGTGTAAACAGGTGGACATTTGTTTATGTTCTGAATTAAGAAGATTAAAACTGAGGAAAAACTGGAATAAAAAGTCTGCTACCATTCACACTGAGCTCATGAGCAGTACATCACACTGAATGGGATTCCTCTCATGATGAAAAGAAGAGAAGCACCTTTGCAAAGAGGACAAAGACACAATAGCATTACTGGATTTAATATTGGTTCACTTCAAGTTCAAACATTTAACATCAATGAATAATTAAATATGGAAGTCAGTTTGAGTTTGCTCTGCTTTTGCTAAGTGCTTTTTGGAGTTTTAGGGATATGAGTGAATATTTATATTAAAATAAATAATGACTACAAAAGTATCCTATCTACTTTAATCTTGGTTGAATAATTTCCAGAGACTCAGCTGAGTTGTTCCAACTTATCTGAAGATGTTGTTCTCCAAAAGTTATTGGCAGTTGAAAAATCAAGTTTCTGACAGATGGACCAGAATGAAAACGCTAGATCGATGCTCATGAAAGCAAAAATTGTTCATGAGCTGACAGATAAACTCAGCACTAGTTCTAATTAACAGAAACATGCTCAGCAGTAATTTTAACTTTAAAAATGAGTCACTAACAAATGTTGAAATAAATGGACTGTCCAATTATACATCTACACTGAAACAATTGAGAAATGCATCATTTATTTATCTTTAAAGATTCAATATGTGGTTGAAATTAAGTTTTCAGTGAAAAGATTAAATATTACAATTGACTTATCACTTTTTTTTGTCTGAGACCAAATGTATGTCTTTAAATTTTCTACACACATGTACTATAATTGAAAAAAACAAATAAACATTGAATGCATTTTAACTCAGAATTTTAAAACAAGCCATGAAATTCATTCATTAAAAAACAAATGGGTCAGATGGGGTTTGTAATTTCAGAGGTTAGTTTTTCTGATTAACATTAAATATCTTTTATTTTTTTCTTTACTTGGGTATTGAAATGTTTTTGGCTGCCACTCAATGTAAGGTTTGCCATAGATGCGCTAAATTAACTGCATTGGTAATAACCAAATCATTTTTCATGTTTATGTAATTTTTAATACAACAGTATGTCAAGGCTCTTTAGCCAAAATGACTTTTGTTTTATTTAATTATTGGTATGAATGGATTTTCAAATTTACTTGTTTTACAGAAAAAAAACCCCCAAAAAAACAGGAGAAGTAGAAAGCACGTTTTTATTTCTTGATTAAGATGTCAACTCTTAATACTTGATAAATTTCTGACTTCTCAGAGAGACCCAGTGAGCCGCTCAAATTCGGGTATAAAAGGTGAATTCAGTTTGAAATTCCTCATTTCTGTTCAAAATTTGTGACAATGACAATAGCATTTTCACTTTAAACCAGTTATTGAAAGATTGTTAGATTTTCTGTTTTCTCATTTTATGATAGGTAGTCTAATAAATTTGTCAAGCATGTATGTATTTTTTTTCAGTGATGATCAGAGTATGTTCTTGATTACTATTGTTCCAAAAACATTCTAGTTTTCATATACAGAGCTCTTTTAGATCTGTCGTTTTAAGGCACCCTTTCCTTTGTGAGCCCATTCAGGTCTAGTAGGTTGACTAGTCCACTCGTTCCTTGCGGGTCTACTTGAGGCAGGCCACAGGAAACCTGAAGGTTACATTATTGTGTGGAGGAAAAGACTTTTTTGGGCCTAAATAAACATCTTTATGGCCTGAAAAAAAAACCAATGGCTTCAGTTTGAAGCCACAATTCATCTAAGTGCTCTAACTGTACAGGCGTTGAAATTTTTATATTCTGGGACATGATTGGGGACATGAGTGACATGGCTACACGTCTGCTCAGGTATGTTATTAGTCAAACAACCTTGAGACTTAAAGAATTTGATGAATGAAAAGGTTAAATTACAGGATAAGTTTTCACATAAATGTACTTTCTTTTATTGCTTGTGTGGTCTTTGGGGGTGTTGGCCCACCCTAGGTACAAGTGAGGGGGGCGTCAAGGAGAAAATATTGGGCACTATTTCCCTAGACAACTGCCTTTATGGTCTATGTGGGGGGTCTTTGTCTACTTGTGTAAAGGGACGTCCTTTTATACAGTTCATAGGGTCTGTAAATAAGATTTTTTTTTTAATACATACAAATAGCTTAATGACAGGCAGTGGACATGCATCTTTGTGGCTAATTTTTCAAAAATAAATAAATAATAAAAATAAATAAAAACTGAAAAAAAGTCTTTTCCCTTAGGGAGTGCTATGTGGATTACAAACAAACGACTTTTAAATCAGCTAAAAAAAAATACAACCCAAGTGGGCAGAGCCATAGCTGCGCACATTAATTCCCGGTACAGTACAACACAAACAGTGCCACTGATGATCCGCTGTCAAATATGAGCAAAACAATCCATAGACAAATATTTGTTGTGACAGGGGACACAAACCAAATGCTAATTTGCCGACACCACAGAGGATTAAAACTGTGTGCAAGCAGAAGATTGACTGGAAGGTTAGTCGAGAAAATTCACAGTAAAACAAATTCAGAGAAAAACAAACAAACAGACTGAAGATCCAGCAAAATAAAACAAACATGAACAGAAGGGAAAATGTTCTAAACTTAGCATGACATGCGTGTGAGGTGAGATCTAGGTGAAGAGTGCATCTAAAGGGTTTCATGCACAATTTATGGTATGAATCTGACGCTGCACTGAGTTTGACCCCCATCACGCACATACATACATGCATACACGTACACACTGCAGTCATTTCCTGTCCCTTAACCAAAACCATCGAGCAACTTGTTGCAGATGTGCTGCCCGGTAAAATTTCCCAACTGGAGGATTTTCTCTGTCGCTCTCTAATGCCACGTGGGACATTTTGTTTTCATGAAACAGATCAAGAGCACACTCAGACACACACAGCTGCTGTATCACACCTTAAATTGATCGTTCATTATTCAGGAGTCGAGTCTCAGAAAGATTAAGTATGAGAAGCTGTTGAAGTATGTCCATAAAAGTGTACACATTTCAGCCACCTCATTATTCCTAGATGAGGCTTGATTACTTTTATATATATTCAGAGTGAGGCCCACAGTGTATATTAAATTATTTATTTGAAGTCACACATCCATGTTTTTTTCCAAATAGATCAAGCTTAAGAGACAAAAAATACAGTATCATCAGTAAAAAGGTAAAAGTAATAGTCAATATGTAAGCCATGTAGATTGCAGACAGGGTGTACTGGTAGATTTAATATTTGTCTATCATGTATTACCACAAATGCTTCAGTTATGCCTTGCTGTCATATACATGGCCCAGATATCTTAATTTAATATGTTCATGTTGAAAAACTTTGCTGTATTTCAGGTTGCTTGAAGGATGAAAAGTCCAACCTGTTGTGTCTCTCTGCAGAATAATGAAAACATGTTTCACATTGAAAGTCATAAATAAATGTTTCTGAATAAATATCCCTAATGAAAGGTCTCTCACTCTTAAACTGAGTTAATTGTCAGGGGAAAAGTAAAGGGGGGAAAGTTTGGAAGATTTTAAAGGCCCAAGATTTTATTATCAGCATTTTTACATATAAGTTCATTATCTTTTTCTGACCATAGGTCTTGGAAGATCTCTTTTCTCTTCACATACAAAAAATACCAGGCTTTTCTTGTTTTTAATTGCAAAAAATGTAATATTCAGGGATATTTTGCATCTTGAATCTTTCATGAAATAACATTTAAAAAAGGCCCTTTGGAATACTTATGAGATGATAATATCTTAGTTTATTTCTTTGCTGTACCTAATAACATGATATAATTATTGTCTCTTTAGATTTAACAGGTTATAGAGCAAAAGAAATGTACAATCTGCAAAATTAATTAAATCAATTAATGAAATAAGATCTATAATTTCAAAACCTGAGAAGAGTTGTCTTTCTGGCAAAGTCTATGGCACCACATTGTGCTCTCAGAGCACATACAGAGTGTATAAAACAATGAATGAGTAACACTAACACAGTGAGTGCCAACTGTTGCGTTTTTATCAAATGCTTCTCCGATGAGCATTCACAACACATAACTGGGGACAATTTAATTTGCAACTGAGAGGTGTCTGATAGCACGTATTCAAAACACTTTCCGGACTTTTCTTAATCTCACTTGATAAATGAGCTGCGCTGTGTGGAAAGAGCACTTTCTGAGCACCCATAAGCCCTCTAAACAGATTACAAAGACTTATGGGTAAATAGAGGCAGCGGGCTTGAAAAAAGAGTGAACATCCTTTTTAATAGAGCTTCCTGGAAGCAGAGCAGTAATGTGACGCAACTGTTTCTCTTCCCGTCACTCTCTGATGAGAAATAAATGAATGAGATTAAGGTTTTAACACCGCTTTATACGTGTGTGTGTGTGTGTGTGTGTGTGTGTGTGTGTGTTAGTGTCAGAGGGAAAAAAGACAGAGTGATATGATGATACGGCTGTAAGAGGTTCAATATGCCCTGGCTTCAGAGTGGTTTAAGCTGTGTGGTTTGTGTGGGCCGCAGAGTGTGGCTGATTGTCTGGATGTTGGAATGTGTAGGGGTCACCTCAGGTTCTTTCATAAATATCAAGTCATGTTAAATGTTATTGTCATTTTAGCCATATACAGTGGCATGAAATTTGATTTCTCAAGGAATAATTTGCAAAATATATGTTTAGGAATTGAGGTAAAACTATAGGTTAAATGTAGTTCTAGAGAAATTGCTCAAGGCAACAGTTGTGATACATTTAGTTAAGTGGATGCACTGAGCCATGCTTTGGTGAAAGCAAATGCATAACAGTCTCTATGACACTGCGACGCTGTAGTCCACTTTGTTGTCAGGTATGAGAGAGCTGGTTGGACAGGAGGGCTGGCCAGCTGTCTTTAGTCTAGCGATTACTTCAGAGCGGTTTAAGCTGATTTCTACTCAGGTGTGTTTCTTTCTGAATGTACAGCCTGGGGTCAGTCTGCATTTGCCCCCTGAAGGCTGGCAGAAGATTAAAGAACATCCCCCACAGGGGCCCCTGCTCTCTTAAGCTGGAGAATATACTAATTTGTCCCACATTCGGGTTTGTGGCATCGTAAGTATATTTGTTGATATACTTGTCTTGTGATGTGTGTTACTGGAGGACACCACCAGAAAGTGCAAAAGACCTCAGGCTGTATGCAACTACCTGTTGTGTCAGAGGTACAATGCAAACATGGAGGTAATTCTGAGAGTAAAAATAACAAAACAAACACCAGTAATCACTGTCATCATCAGATATTTGTTGACAAGAGATGACCAGTGGTTAGACCTCACCATCAGCATTGTCTACATTTCATTTTAAACTATTTCCCTTTGTGCACCGGCGTAACTGTATTGGTGTGTGGGTGTAATGAGTTACTGTGTTAACTGATAACTTGCAACCGACTCTGCTAATAGATGTGGTAGTCAAGGCGCCAAAATAAACAGAGGGTGTTCACTTTAATCCCTCACTTTTATTAGTCATTTTTTAAAAGAATACTTCATTAGTTTATATGTGAGAAAATACAGCCAAAGTTAACACAAGCACCATGTATCTACTGACAAAGTCAACCATGGTGTCAACTCCAAGTCACCAATATTCACAGTCAGTACAAGTACTACACCAACCTTATGTCCTTGTTCCCGACTTCTGGTGACCGGCAGACTGCATCTCACATCTGCGTCACGTTGATTCTGGATGATGTGCACAAACAACACACTGAAACGACACAGAGGATGTGGCAGCCATCGCGGTATGTATCCTCTTAGTTAACAGCAAGTATATCTCCAGCTTTACGCACTTTTGTCATCCAGCACACCGCTTCCCGCAACCTCCCCACCAGCTACCCAAGTTAGGCGACGTTTCGGCCTCTGCAGCAGACCCAGGACATGTAGCCTCTCCAGCTAGCTGTTGCTTAGGGATGCTGTTGTTGGGCTATTGCGGCTCTCAAGTAGGGTCTGCGGGTGGTAGAAAAGTGTGATGGCTGTTCCACTGGATGTTCTTCTGTGAAAATCAGCTGGCTCATGGTTGAGCAAGAGTGTACAGCAATAGTAGCATTGTTGCAGCCGTTTGATCATTGGTGTACACTGTCCAGTAAATGTAGTATAGCATGAGCGCACGTAATAAGTTTTTCAGTGGTTTTGCTGCCTTCAATTATACATCCATTCGTCCACCTTCCTTGGCTTATCGAATCTACATGACACCCAGCCCACTGACATCCCTGTGGGTTTGCACAAATTATTTGACAACATGACTCGGTTAAAAAAAGTCACTTTTTGGTTTCAATTGTTGATTACGTTTACTCCAAAAGCATTAAAAGTCATGTTGAAGAGAGGGAGAAAGAGAGCGAGGGTTACAGAAGTTTGACAGACAATAAACACTTTTACCTAGTCAAACATGAGTGCACACAAACAAATACACACACCTCTTAATTGAAATTCTGTAATTATTCGAGGAACACCGCAGTGTTTTGTCACATGCAGACAATCACAATCCCGAAGAAATGCACAAATACACTAACACAAAGCTCCATGACTCCTTTCCTCAGGAGGGATGCTGATACAAACATAAAAGCAGAAAAATTCATATTGGCTTCACAAAGTGTCTGTGCTCTCCCCTGGGTGTGTAAACATTAGCATTTCAGTGATTCTGTGTAATATCTTAATCTGCTGTGTGTCAGTCTGCAGCACCCTCTGTTCAAACAGAATCTTTCTCACTGATGAGAATGTAACCCTCTGTCTCACTGCAGGTTTAGGGTATTAACATAGCATATATGACAAGTATCAATTGACCTTACACTATTGACACTATCTGAAAAGCGTTTGATTTTGTTTTATGCTTCACATAACCTACAGAGGATCAAAATAATCCAAGCCTACCAGCTGAAAACAAATGATCAGAATGCCCAAAACGCTGCTTCTCTTTACTTACTACCAGTAACTACTTCACAATGAGTTTAAAAGGACACAATACAAAAGTTAACTGTTTTTTAAGCGTAGAACAATAACATACCAAATACAAGGCTATTTTACTGAATCAAACCAACCCAAGTAAAATCTGTTGAAAATTTTAAAGAGATTATTCAAACTAATTTACAGAACAGCTGTATTCTCTAATATGGTAGCAGTAGGCTAATGTTGTGCAGCAGCTGCATCCACCGGATTCATCGTCTGTAATCAGGCAGATCCAACTTGCCAAGCTCCAATCTACGATTAGGAGCAGCCCAAAGCAGCAAGGCCAAATCAGAGTCCTTTGAAGCATCCTTTCTGGATTTAAATGCAGACAATGAAAGCATAAAAATCTCAAACTATTGTGATGCTAAGTATCCCATTACTTAGCATGTTGTGAAATATTAAGAATTGCAACAAAACCAATCTGGTCTCAAGTTTTGCAATAATATCCTATCGTGGGATAGGATATACCCCTAGTAGTAATCAAAATTTTATGATGGCAATGTCTTATCTTTGAAAACTAGTATCCAAATGTCAGCCATTGCATAGGGATCATTTAAAATAGCAAAAAAAAGTTTTCTTCAAGGTTATAAATGTTTCTCTTTAAGTTTTTTTTGAAGATTCATATTGATTTTTATACCTTTTTGTAGAGCTCTGATTATTTGATTTTGAACAGTAAAACAAATGAACAGTGTTTCAGTTTCTATCATGGTTTAACAATATACACCATTGCTGCTCTTCATAATCGCTTCAATGTAATCACCCCACTAACTGTCAAATATCAAAAAAATACCCTCAGAGGCCTCTGCAGTCTCAGGCTCAGACCACCGCACAGTCAGAACCCCTCTGGCTCAAATCTGGCCTGGGGCTTTTCATGCATGACCTGCCCCTCTCTCCCTCCTCATGTTTCCTGTCACTCTCAGCTGTCAAACTGTCCAATAAAGGCAAAATATCCAAAAAGCGCTTCTATACCTGCACTGCTCACTATGTCTTGAGACCTACAGGAGTCTCAGTATTATGCTGGTCTCCACCATCAGCGCTCTGCTGAAAGATTTAAACGGCTTTAATATTTCCATATCAACCTCAACTACAGCAAGAAAAAGGAACAAAAAAAGTAACAAAATTTGAAATTCAACCAATAAGTCAGATTTTCAGGTAACTGCTGCTGCATCTTTCAATCAATCATTGATTAATCATTGATCATGTTTCCTGAAATGGGCCAGTAATCTATAGAACAGATGGGAAGTTACGGTAATGTTTTATCTGATTTTTGAACTAAGCTAAGCATCCTTTTAACACAAATCAAACTTTATTATCTGCCAGGGTTGTCAGTCCTGAGTTAATGGAAATCAACAAACATTTCCATGAACATGGCAAAGCCCTTTGGGCCAGATTTTACAACTAAGCGCTATTGGTCTAAACAAATTGCCTCGGAGTCCATGTTGACAGTGTGTTTTAGAGCTTTTGACACTAGTGCACGTAGACACCTTTCTTGTGTGCCACAGCTAAAGGATTCAATATCAAAACTTGTCTTTCTGTCCTCATGGTTTTCTAACTTTGTTCATATTTCCACAATAGACAGTACGAAATATGATTTAGAGTCCTCTTCTCTTTGGCAGTAGAGCCATGATGAAGAATTTTGAACTAATATGCTGAGGTTTTGTGTGCCCTGAGAATTGTCAACATTACAGTTGCAGTAACATACATGATTGCAGCTGGGCATCAAACCCTCACCCTTTCAGCTAAGAGACAGCGGACTCTACACTCAGTAGGTTTAAATGCTCAGTGATTCATATGGACATGTGCACCTTCACTACAGTACAGGGCAATTTGCACCCATTTTAGCAAGTGACACTGGGGTCTTCTTTTTGGTAGCGAGCAGCTAACTAGCTGTTTGTTGTAAATATATACAAATAGCCTAAATCGACAATTGTTTTGTATGAAAAAAATGACACAGTGCTACTCTTGCCAAGTGTGAGCATGTATGCTAATCCCAAGCAGTCTTACATGTACACCGAGCATTAGCTTGCTGTTGGCGTTTTGCAGAAGTGCAGTTTTTGGGTCAAAGCCAAGTACCAATTCGGAGAACGATGCTCAGGGCCATTTCACACTGGATGCATTTTACTTGCGCGATGGCAGAAGTGTGTTTTTGTTTCTTGGAGCATGTTATCGAGTCAGACTTTTCAGTCTGCCAGCACACCAATTATTCTATGCAAGCTGGGCTTGCATCTCAGACAAAATAGACAGAAGAATGACAAAACAGAGCCTTACTTGCCTTGTTTTTGCAGGTATGTAAGTCCACAGTGTTGTAATACGAAAAGAAAAGCTACAAATCGTCTAGCTACTCTTCCTGTCTGGGCCTCTGACAGTTAAAGCTCAGTTTGCCTCTTTGTGGTCATTTATTTAATAAATTAGGTCTCCTGGGGGGTGATTTGTTATGTTTTTTTTTTTTAAACCTTTCTATAGAAGCTTATTACTGGGGGAACATTTATGGGCAAATAGAGCTGTGACAGCAGGGAAAAGCAGCCACAATGTAACATTTATGTGCCTGGTATGAAAGCCAAAGCATCTTGAGCTAGAGCAGACATACATGTCACACTAATCCAGTGTCAGGACATCTGATCCACTCTGGCCTGACTGAAGAGCATAAGTGCAGTTAGTTATGTAGTTTTCCACCCCATTATCTTGTACTATCTTGTCTGTTTGTTGTGTGCACTTACTATCAGGAATCTTCTCCAGTACAGGTCATCAGTGAAATGTATTCAAAGTACTCTGTGCTTTTTTTTCTTTGTTGTGTGTAAAGGAGAACAGCTGTGGTGAGTCTATTTATCGCTTTTGGGCACAAACCCCGTATTTTCATTTGTTATGATTTTATGTGTTTTCATAAAACAGTGGTCACTTTCCATGTGGATAAGTGGGTTTTATATCATATATGTTTCTGTTTTATAAACTTTTAACCAAATTAAAGATGGATGCAAGACAGAAAAAAATGCTTTAGGCAGCATTGGTCCAAACTAATGTGTTCATTCTTTGTGATTCTTAGTAAGGCAGTTAAATGAAAATGTATTTGAACTTTGTCAAAGTACTGGCTAGATAAAGTTGTTTACAGGATGAAATATTCCTCATTTAAGCTTCGACAGTGCATGATAAACTTTACATGTGTTCTTGAAATTAGCGGATTCAGACAATCAGCATCATTAAATTCATGTTATTAGTTTTTTTTCTCCAATTATTAGTTTTAACACATTGTGATTCTCAGAGTGCATCCAATTATGACAATTAGTTGCTTTGCTTCACCTCTTTCCATTGCTTTAATCTACCTCTGTTGAACCTGGTTTCTTTATCTGAATTTCTATGTAAAGGGCCAACCATCCTGCTTTTCCTGCAATACTGTTTATGCAGTTACAAACATTAATTTACCAAGTGATATCAAGAGAATTAAAAAATACATGAACCAACATTTTTAATGTACTTGGAAGTAGCAGCTTAAGCTTGCATAATGAACCTTTCTAACAAATGAGAGTGATTCAGAGCTGCTATTTAAACTGACAACCAGTAAAACCAAATATTGTGCAGTTCCGATGCACAGAAACAGTCTTGCATCAGCACTGCCTCCCTCTCCCCTTTTTCCTCTCTCACAAGCAGAGTATAAACAATCGAGCTCATAATTTGAACGGGGTGATGCAATCACTACAGCGATGTGATCCACTTTGTTTCTGTGGGTAACTCACTTAGAGACACATTATGCTGCATGGTTGGTTGAATGGATGGAGGGAGGGAGGGAGGATGAATGGACTGAAGGCAGAAGGCAGTGCAAAAGGCAGAAAAAGGAGATGGATGAGTTTCAAGGAGGGGATGGGGGAAGAGATCGGTACAGGTAGAAAAAGTCAGTAATAGCAACAAAGGGAGGGAAGGGGAGGTTACAGGAAAGAGGGGGATGAGAAAGGGGACATCCAACAAGACAATCTTAAGAAAGATGTCTTTTTATATAAATGATAAAAAAAAAACAGCAGAAATGAGTGATAAAAAGTAACACAAAGCGAACTTGATAGAGATAGAAGCATACAACGATATCAGATAAACTAATTACAATAGAGCATCCTTTTCCTGCACTCTCGCTGCCTCCGTCTATATCAATCCATCTCGTCTGCCGGTCATTGCCTCATTCTCTCCGACTTTCCCGGAATAAAAGCGTGATGTGTTCCCGCCGATGGCGAGTGGCTCCGTTTCCCGCAGGCTCTTTAAAGTGAAATTGTATCCGTGTACATCCAATCGGAAAGCTTTTAACTAACAGAGCTATGGGTTGCCAGGTGGGTAAAGTATTTAGCAATCAGGCCACTCAATGTGTGTTTGTGTGTGTGCATGAGTGTGTGCGAGTGTGTCAGAGATCTAGGAGTAAAACATTTAGCGGTCAGGGGACTCATAGGAGTGCATGTGCTTGTTTGTGTTTGTGTGTGCTCCGCCCAAGAAAATCCAAGTGTCCCACTTGCATCTGAAAGCCTGTCACAATACAATATTGTCTATATGACTTAAAAAAAAAAAAAAAAAAATTCTCAAAAGAAGATTATCAAAGCTTTGGTTAAATGATAATGGTATTGATGACATTAATAATAATAGAGGTAAAATAACTAGAAGTGCTGAGACAGCACATACCTCCTCCAGGACATTTAGGCTACGTTCACACTGCAGCCCTTAATGCTCAATTCCGATTTATTGCTCAAATCCGATTTTTTTGTTTGGCTGTTCAGATTACACCTTTAAATGTGGCCTGTCTGCAGACTGCGATGTGAACAGCTCACGCTTCAGAAGTGACACGCATGCTCAGTTGAATATTAATGACATCAAGCACAGAACGGTGTGATGAGGGCAACAAACACGGACCAAAAATGTGCTTCACAATGCTGGAGAAATTTGTTCTCATAACGCAGAACCTGATGTTACAGAGCTCACCTTGAGTGAGCTCTTATTAAAGTAATTATGGGTATAATTTATTTCTTATGAACCTAAAGGCGGCCGCTCTTTCCCGTCGACCCCTGCCGATGAGAGATTGTTGCTGGAGAGAACAACAGCTCAGAGCCATAGAGCGCTGAACAGGTGAACAGAGGCGAAAACTTAGTTTTATCATCTGTTGTGATGCTTCTTAGTTTGTCTGAGGGCAGATCAGACAGGAGCAGACTGTTCACTGACTGACGCTGTCTCGTAGAAACACACAGTAGCGCGCAAATGCGCACGGATGAGATGGTCAGCAGTGGATCATCAGTGTCTTTCCGTGTCCTGTAAACTGTTATTTTAGCCTGATAAATTCATTAAAACTGTTGGTGCAGTGTTAATAAACTAAGTTTATCAGATATCATAATACAAACAGTGTAAAGATGTATGATTCATTCACGTTTATTGTTTATTGTGCATGTAATGGAGACATCAGTCGATTGCACCAGCGCTCTCTCACTTTCTCTCGTCACTCCCCCCTTTATGCATTTTTTAATCATGCTTGTAGAGGGAAAATCAACTAAAACTCTTTATTTTAGGAAAAAATGGTATAAACTTTTTAATAATCATGTCTATATATTAAAGTCTCCTTATGTTTTGGCCATGTAGTGACTCTGAAAAAATTTGACTCGAGGTAAATTGCCAACCCCTGCTCTAGAATGACGTCAAAGTCGCATTGAATGCGACCTGGCTGTTCAGACCACGGTCGCATTCAAGAAAATCAGATAGGTATCTGATTCAGTACCACATTTGAAAGTGGCCTGAATCTGATTCGAAAATGTCAGATTCAATGTGACTTATGCTGTTCACACTGTCAAAAACAAATCAGATACAGGTCACATTTGAGCCAAAAAATCAGATTCAGGTCACTTTTGACTGCAGTGTGAACGTAGCCTTAAAGTCAGTGGCCTCCACTGATCCAAACTGTGGTCTAGACTAAAATATTGGATCCCGTCCACACTTAACTGTAGTTTTGGACCCACCTGATGCACATCTGCATGAATGTTCTCAAAGCATTGCTGACATTATGGTGATAGTGTTTAAAACAGACATTTATTCATTTCATTTCACAGATGATTTCAAAGTCTCCACTTATGTCCCTGCATCAGGCCAAGGGAGCATTACCACAACTAACAGACCAGAGCAATGCCTTGGCACAGTGGCTAACTGGTTGATGCTTGGCTGGAATCAACAGGAACTTGGCTGGGAGAAAAAAAATTAAACTGTTGCCTCTGTATGCAGTACCTTTTTTTGGGAATGGGTAATGCATAGTTTAGAAGGTGAGTATATTTCATCATACTGCATGTTATTATATGCTGTTTTTTCTGCATTGTTTAAACTGTAAATCTGAGGCTTTCCTACAATGCATTTCATGTGTGGGTGTTTGCATATGTAAGCAGTATATTCTTCCATGCATAGCTATTGTATGTCTTAGACCAAACCAGCCCTCATTTAAGAACACCTTGTATAAGAGACTGTGTATCTGTGACTGTAGGTGTGTGAATTTCATCACTGTCCGCCAGCAGGACTACTTAGAGAGGAAACCTCTCATAGATTTCGAGCCCATGAATTATTTACACAGGAAAAAAAGTCTAGAATTCTGTTTCCTTTTACCTCAGACACACAAACATGTATAATTACATCAGCGTAACTGCGATTGCACTTCACACATAGGTGGCAGGAAGAAACAAAAAAAATGCTTTCCTCTTTCTCAGGCAAAATAGACGCACTCCAATTTCAATAATCAAGGTGCACTGCGTAATAATTTCTCTTTCGCTTCTGCCGTCTCACTGCAGAATTATTTATTAAACCCACGTTCACCGCTGAAATGCAGAAACTGTTATTTTCTTCCCCAGTCTTTTCCTTTCTCTCAATATTAAAATAAAAGCAGATACGGCAGCTAAACAGGGAATTTCATTAGCATAATGAAGAGCAAAAGCAAGGAAAGAGTCTTTTTTTCATTAGCTTGTGTGTATAATTCACAGTTTTTGAGAGGAAGGATAAAGCGGGGATGTGTTTAATTGCCTGCTTAGAGGTTTTTTTGTAAATTAATTGCTGTGGGAGTGAATGCCAGGGCAAAAATGGTGGAAAGGGGTTTTGCGTGATAACATCAGTCCAAATTGATGTTGGAAGATATTGGCAAAACAACTTGGCAAAGGTAGCATACAGATAGAGATTTTGGTTCTTTTAAGGTAACTGGCTAGGCGAGGACAGAGGGAGAAGAATTGATTTCTCAAGATGAAAATTGAGGTCAGGGATAACAAACAGACTGGAGGGTGAGGCAGAGGGAGATGAAAAGAGAGAAAGAGAGGTGTCAGATCAGAAAACAGAGGTAAAGACAAACAGCCTGTTTTGATTTTTAAGCTCCAAAATATCAAGAACATACAAAGGAAACCCTTGAATAAAGAGTAAACTAATAAATCATCAGCCAAGGAAAACAATTGTGGGGCAAAAGGAAGGTTAGGAGGTCTTGATTACTTACACTAATTTGGACAATCTCTTTGGGGGGGAGACATGTAGACAGAGTTAGAAATAGGGGTGAGAGATCAGGAGAAACATAATTATTGGCATTAAATAATTAGATTGCTGAATCCCATTTTTTATGGTTAATGCCATTAAAGTATGGGTGTCCAAATTATGGCTTGAGGCCAACAGAGGCCTGTGGTCTATCTTTATTTGGCCTCCAGCAAATTAAAAGCAGTGTAATTAAATATGGCCATCATTATAACGCAAAGCTTTTTCTATACGAGTTAAAAAAAAAATAGCTTATGCAGCACAAATTGTGCTACTTTTCTGTGCTATCCAATTCAAACCTTGCACAGCAGATGCATCACCTTAATTCAATGTTTGTTGTCATACCCATCTTGCCAAGCTCAAATCTGCAATGACTGGGAGCAGTCCAAAGTGGCACTGCCCAATCAGCATCAGCAGGAAGAGGTGGGAGATACAAGCAGGATGACAGCAGGAAGCGACTGTTTGTAAGGAGATTAGCATAGAGGCTAACAGCTTCAGTAGCAGTTTCATCAGATCAGGACTGTATTTCTTTATTACATAAAAAACAAATAACGCTATAAACTTCTCTATAGAAAGGATATTTACGCTCCACTCCCAATATGTTTTGCTCAGAGTTTGTTTTATGGAGTGGTTCACATTCTGTCACGGCAGTAGCGCTTGCCTATAGCATTATCTGATTGGCCTGTAATGTATATTATTGACACAAGGATCATCCAATCACCTGGCTGATATGCTTTTGAAAGGTTCTGCCCATTCCAAAACACTTTCTGTGGCGGTTGCCCCAATGTCTGTTTGTCTGTTCGCAAGAAAAGTTGAAAAGCCATGAGTGGTTTTTCATTATATCTTCAGGGAATTTTGGTCATGTCACAAGGAAGAAGGGATTAGAGATTAAGTGGTGATCTGAATCCAGGAGTGGATCCAGGAATTTTTTAAAGGGTTGGTTAGCAGTGCACGCTAGGGTAGTTCTCCACATTTTTAACAATACCCGACAATCTTGGAACTTCCCCGGCTGAGTTTTGTGCTCTCTTCCTCACCATCTTTTCAAAATGCTCACATCTCTCTACATTTTATTTGTATGTGTTTGTCACTGTATAAGATGGAGGAGTCAGACATCTCTATTAGATTATGCATGATTGTATTTTTATGTGTTTGTGTGTGCCTGGCGGTGAGGGAGTGGGTGGGTCAGTTTTGACACACCAACTGATAGAAAATCAATGATATGAAGAAGCTGCCCCTCGACAGCCCCAGTCATATTGACCAACCCACACATCAACCTACATACACTCATCACACAAAAGCCACACTGACACCCTCGAGTTATTTTGAGAAGCATCTTGACTTGTGTCCTTCTCCCCCGTGAACCCCTCTCAATGGTGTGTCAGTTGATAAATGTCACTGGTGTAGATGGATAATACCACATACAGGGACAAACAGAGAAGCAGAGATATGGAGATCAGTTCTACAACCTGTTTATGTGAGAGGGATCCTGCCCAGAGGCATGATACTCAGCACTCAGCTTTTACTAATGGAAAGAATGAGCTCGGTGATCAATAAAAGGCAATGCATAACACTGCAGAAGGTTTTAAGCAGTTCAGCAGTGACAATTGTAAACTAATAACAGCCTAACAGGATACTTGTTTTGATTAGCCGCAGGGTGCGCATTATGTTTTGATAATCATGTCTCTGACATAGTGCCCTTATAACTGTTCCAAATTGATGCTGATAGCTGGAGGGCTGCTTGTTTCAGGACTTATGAGGCCAACAATGAGAATATTCTGTCCATGAGTGACTCAGAGAGTGGCACTGTTGGTTTGATTCATTTTCAAACTATATTTACCACAAGACATAAAAATCACTGCTTATGATCTGTTACTACAGACTGTACTTAACTGTAGCACAGGGATCATCAACTGCATTTATATAAAGGCCAGTTTTTAGCAAGAAAATAACCAGTAATCGATAGGAGAAAAACAATAATAATCAAATGTTTTTGTTCAGACAAATATCCTAAGTTTCATATTTTCCACTTCAATCTAACTGATCTACTTTTTTAAGCCTTGACCAGTGAGATCACTCCTTATCACTTTTCCTGCTGCTAGCGACGTGGAGCTTCAATAATAGTTGTTGGTATTTGACAACAAAAAGCTTTCTCTATATTTATAGACACAGAACACAACTCAGAATCAGGGCTGGGGCCACAGGAAAAAATACGAGGTTGAACCTTTTATTTAGGTCTGTGAAAAAAAAAAGTCTGAATTCTTAGATATAAACGAATATTTCTGCAGATGTGGGCCATCTATACTTAAATAGTTTTAGATGAAAAAATAAAGCCACAAAACAGCATGCTATACTAAACACATTTAAAACATATTCTTGTGCTACCAAGTTGCTTTGTTCAAGCTCTGCCTTTGTACATGCGCAGGTAACTTGTATCAAAAGAAGTATACTAATCAAGATACTGTCTCACATAAAAGTACACTAATATCACTTCATCTTAAATATAGATAAGCTAAATACCAATGTTTAAGGATTATCCCACCGTCCTAGCACAGTAAGTTTGATAAAGAGTGTTATTCTAGCTCAGTTTACCTCCTTGACAATGACTATACTGTGTGTTTTTATGATCTAAACTCGTTATCGAAACCATGGCTTCTGTCTTTAAACAACATTTTTCCCCAATAGTTTCCGAAACTATAAATGTTCACTATTGGGAGGCTCTAAATGATGAGATCTGCATATTACAAAGGCAGCAGGTATCCGCGGGTCCTGAAACAAATGTTTTTTATATTGTCCCACTCTTATGTCATTTAGGTTGACAAAATGAGCTCGTGATTTACACACCTGTGTCAACAGGTAACTTGGGTTTCTCCAGTCATCTAAATCCCACAGAAGTTTTCTCCATTTCTCACTTAGACCTGCTGATTTTCAATTTAAAGTTACAATCCCTGTATTGCAATCAAGTATTGCCAAGTATCCAATGTAAACAGCTGTCATATTTGCTGTAAAAACTGCCCATTTATTTGGTTTGGTGGTGTTTATATCCTCTTGTGAAGCCTTCAGACTGCAGCTGGTCAGCATTGCTGGCAGGACACGTTGGATGTGACTGGTATGTACAAATGCAGCCGCTTTAATTTCCTCTGCCAGCCAAATGCCAGCCAAGTTCCCTCAAGTAATCAGCCAACTTCCAGCCATTGAGAGACTAAATACATTTTTATTTTCTAATTTGTTTTTCTTTTTGTCACTGTACATAGTGGCATTACCCTTGCAAATCACATTTTTTTTTATTGATGGATCTGGTTAAAGGGTGAGGGATGAGGGTGGGCAGGTATCATTACTTTCCTGTCATGAACCAGCCAAGATTCTGCCAGGGAAACTGGGGAAAATTTATGTGGCTCCATTCGTAGGAAATGCAAACAAAGCAGCTAAGTAGTGGAGAAGTAAGCTGTTGTAAATGTGTACGGTATAATCACCCTAAACTATGGCTGTTTGTTGTGAAAAACTTTGATTTGTGGAGGTGCTGTGGCATCAATTCTGCCATTTTAAAGACAGCTCCCCTCTTTCATGTCTTTG